>CM028130.1:921210000-921405000 GCA_016271365.2 Neoceratodus forsteri | reverse complement strand
ATGTTAAACAATTTTTGCAATATTCTGCTAGACTATAAATAAAAACGCAATACGCAGCCCCTAAACATTGCCGGATCACTTGGGTCCTGCTCTTATATGAAAGAGCACACAACAATCTACCTATAGGCCAGTTTGCATGTTTTCTTTCAAATTCTGAATGATTCTTGTACTATTTTGACCTTTCCCACTAGACTAAGGTGAAGAAGCAGGAGGTGACCTCACCAGACTTCAACCCTAGTTTCTATGTTTACAGCTCGACCCAGAACAGTAGCATGCATGGGATGGAGGAAGAAGGTTAAGGCAGTACAATAAAGTTATTTGAGAAACTTGTGTTGTCCCTTTCTGGTAGCAGTACAATGAAGTTCTTTGAGAAACAGATGTTGTCCCTTTCTTGTGCATGCTAGGATATCTTGATACATGCACTCACTTTACAGGTTAGTTGGGTTAACTCATTTCATAAGGGAGTACATGCCCCATTTGAAGTTAGGTAGTCGAGCAGTTAGGAAGATTCTTACAGTGAGGTGCTGTTTGAGCAGTCACTTTAAGCAGTTGTGCAAGGGAATAGGTCACACAGTTCTGAGGAGTTGCTCTAAATAGTAGCAACAGGACGGCACGGGGTCATTATGTCACAAGACATAATGCCACATGGCACTATCGCGCTGTGAGATTAATGCCATGAGGCATCATATCTTTGTTCTGTGGGGGGCTCTGCTAACTCCCCAGTTATGGGGGCTCGCCTGGACCCCCACTAAAGATTCTCAACTCCGAGGGGTCCAACTCAAGGAACGCACAGGTCCAAGTTTCGCCATAATGCCATATGCTATTAAGTGTGCAACATTATGACCCAATATGCAACAGGGCTAGTTCACATAATATGGCAAAGTCACATTATGCTGTGGTGCAGGGCTATTCATTCAATATTGCAAAGTCACTTCACAGTGTAGTAATGGGCTATTCATTCAGTATTGCGAAGTCAATACTCACTGCAGTAACAGGTTATTCATTTAGTAATGTAAATCAGTACATTCTGCAGTAATGGGTTACTCATGTAGTATTGCAAAGTCAGTTCACACTGTAGTAGCAGGGGTTATTCATTCAGTATTGTAAATCAGTACTCACTGCAGTAACGGGTTATTCAATTAGTATTGCACAGTCCGTTCACGCTGTAGTAGCAGGGGTTATTCATTCAGTATTGTAAATCAGTACACACTGCAGTAACATGTTATTCATGTAGTATTACACAGTCAGTTCACACTGTAGTAGCGGGTTATTCATTCAATATTGTAAATCAGTACACACTGCAGTAACGGGTTATTTATTAGTATTGCACAGTCAGTTCATACTGTAGTAGCAGGGATCATTCATTTAGTATTGCACAGTCACTTCACACTGTAGTAGCAGAGGTTATTCATTTAGTACTGCACAGTCAGTTCACACTGCAGTAGCAGGGGTTTTTCATTTAGTATTGCAAAGTCAGTTAGCACTACAATAATATGGATTGAGCATTCAATATGTCAAAATCAGTACACAACTGCAATAATTCGGACTGTGCATTCAGTGTAGCAAATCTCAGTACGCACTGCAGTTACTCAGGTCGTGCATTCAATACTGCAAAATCAGTACACACTGCAGTAATTTCCCATTTAACCTTGTGTAGCTCCTGGGGAACGTTTAGGTCACACCCTGTGGGTGGTCCTACAAGTGTCTGTGGCTCCTTGGTTTATTATTAACTCCCACAGAGCTGCATTAAATTCTGCACCCTGGCCATCTAGTTTTCTTTCAACCTGCCTCCCTTGCATATGCTCTTGCAGAGCTGCTCCACAACCCCACCCCATGGGTGGTCTTACTGTTGGGCTGGGTCCGGCATCCACACTGACTACTTCTGACCCTATGTGCCTCCATGGGCAGTTGCTGTCAGGGTCCCTCCCGTGTGGCCTCAGCTACTTCTGAGGTGTCAGATGCAGAGCTGCCTACAATCTCAGTGGTGGTCAGCACTTAGCTGTGCCGTTCGCCGCTGGGAGACTGGAGCAATGGCCAAGAACTGACAAATGTACTGAGGGACTGGGAACTGAAGATTTCCTTTGCTGCTCTGCTGTGGACCAACTGACTCACTGCTGTGGCCTGAAGGAGGTAAATTAACAGTAGGGACACTCCAGGAGGCAATGGGACCTTTCACCAACCAGGTAAGCCTGGGTCTTCACTGCTCAGTGTCCCCCCCTCCTTGTGCTGATGCTCAGTCAAACTTCCTTCTCACAATGGCTGTTGGTTGTTCTTGGTTTGAACCTCGGAGCTTGATCTGGCATGTCAGCCACGAGCGAGGACTGAGGGCCCAGCACATGATGCTTCCTTCCTTTCTTTGTGCTGCCTACCACTGAGCAAGCAGCGCTTAATGAGAATAAAAAAATGTTTCTATACAAGTTCTTTCCAGTGTAGCCCCTCAAGGACTTACTAAGGGGGGAGGGTTTCTGACTGCTGGCACAGGGGCAAGCAGGATGGTGATGGGGTGGGAAGCTGGCACAGGGATGACTATGTACAATGGGGATGGCTACCAAAATAGGGTCTGTCTATAAGAAAAGGTGTTGCACATGAGAGGAACTGGCTGCTGGGCAGTGTGGTGACTGACCACTAGTGAGAAAACACTGTACTATCAGAGCTCTATTCCTGGGGGTGCTGGCTAAATTGGGTCTCTACTGCCTATCTTTCTGAGGTTCCCCTGCCCCATATACATGTCCACATACTGGAGAGCCTCAACTTTGGGGCACTACACACACCACATGGACTGCAGTAAACCATAAGAACATTTGTTGATTGTCCTGCTTTTGTTCGGTAACATGTTTTTCCCAAACATTTTTTTGTGACCTGACCCCCAACATTTTAAAACATTTCACATAACATTTCATGCATATTGTATGGTTCCCCCCTGAGTCCCAAACTCAGTAATTGGCGAGGCCATAGTCGCTACTGAGTAATGAGAGAACTAAATACCCGATATTCATATAGTGTTTGATCTTTTGATGAATTTTGGCCAAAGTGTGCTGTGAATGCTGAGCTGGACGGTGAGGATGCTGGGATGCAGTTGCCATACACAAAATGAGTGTCTGCTGTGGCGGTTGGCTGAAAGATGACTGAAGAGCCAGATCCAATTGCAAAGGGTGTTCTGAAAAGTAAAGTGGAAAAAAGGGAGGCAAACTCCAACTCTTAATGTACCGCTTCTGCATGAAAGCCCACTGCATACAAAACAACAACAACAAAAAAAACAGTGCACAAAACAGTAAACAAGACTGGTATTTAACTGATACAGTACATAGGAATGCTGACCAGATACCCTTACGTATCACCCCTTGCCAGTGGCTTCCTCAGAGGAATTAGTCTTCTGAAATGGTTTGAAGCAAATCTTTACTTAATCGTTTCTCTTCCGCAAAACTTTTCCTGTTCCTCTGGAGTTTAAAACAAATGGTCCCTACTCTGTCCAACAGGATTTTTATCCTGGTATTGGCTGCTCTGACTGTTTCACTGGTGAAGAGGGTTTTGGTATGAGCCTGCCTCAGCCCAGTATCTAAACTACTACTCCTTTGCTTGATTTTTCTGTCAGCTCCAACTCCCTCTGACATCAGTCTTTCACCACTGCTTTCTTTGACTCCTTTCTCTCAACTGCCCTGGTTACTCCGTCCACCCTTCTCACAGCCACTTTATCCCCTGCTGATTGGTTCTAGTGATTTACTTCATCTTGATCCACCAATCCAACACCTAGACCTGCCTAGTCCCTCACCTCTGGAACTCTTGCAGCACAGCAGGTCACTATGGAATGTTCAGAATTTGAAGGCTGCTCCATTTTTCCAACCCAAAACTGAAATTTAGAACTGTATAAATTTAAACAATTTTTCCCAAACACTTCAACCACTTATTTATGTATAAAATATATAACCCTTTACCTACCTAAAAAGCCCTGACTTGCTACTTTATGCCTGTTTATTCATGTCAGACTGGGACCATTTTAACACCCATTAACAGAGGCTAGACATTAGTGCACCCCCCACCAAAAAAAAACTACATTAACTAAACTCTGACTGAAAGGTCTAATTAAAACTCACAAAACACCTCAAAACACCTGTTCACCTCCTAAATATTTCCTACCAGACCACCTTATACCACAGATCCTGTCTAAAATCTATTCTAAATGTCAAACCCCTGCTCTGGGTGCGCCCCATAGCCTGGTCTCCAAAGGAAGTGGTGGTAGCCACTCCCCCAGGCTGGAAGCACCTCCTCTGTCTACAGTGCAAGCAGACTGCCCTCAGAGGTTTTACTTTCTGACTCCTCCTCCTGTCTAACAGCATGCCTGACGGCCTCCTTGCAGCCCTCATGACCTTCTGTGGCTCTGTGCTTCAATTTTATTTATAAAAAAAAAATATTTATTTTAAAACAAATACTGCCTAAGCGCTTGCTTTACTGCTCCCTCCAGAGCCTAGAAACCTCTCCCTCCCCTCATCAGCACACTCGCATGAGTGGTAGCATATTTTTTTATTAAATATTTCCCCCTGGGAGTCACTGCTCCCACACTGGCAGCTTTATTTGTTTATTTAAACAACTCACGCCTGGGCTGACCTTTGAGCTGCAGCACCTCATCCTGTCTGACTGTGCCAGTGGCGGAGCCAGGTTTGGGAACGTTTGGGAGCTGGGGGTGCCATTTAGTCAATTTACTTTGTCAGTGGCTCAGTAGATAGCACACTTGCCTCTGAGGCCAGGAGATCAGAGGGCTGTGGGTTCAGTTCCCACATCTGGCACTTGGGTTAATATCCCAGTACTGACACTGTACTGCAGCATGAGAGGGGTGCAGCACTTCTGAGGTGCCATCTTTCGGATGAGACATTAAACCGAGGTCCCATCTGCCTGGATTGGTGGTAGTTCAGGTGGATGTTAAAGATCCCATGGTACTTATCGAAAAGAGTAGGGGAATTTCCCTGGTGTCCTGGCCAAATTTCCCTTATTCACTAAAAATACCACCAACAGCTTAATCTGGTTCAAGGTCAGTTGGCATTCATCTGTATCCCCCCTCGGTCGTGCCTAAAAATAGGCAGGATTTGTCTAGTGCACTTACCTGGTCAACAAAAACTAAATAAATAAAATTGTGGGCTCCACAATGGGTACTAAACAGTGAATAAAGATCATGGTGGGGCACCACTATTCACACTGAGGCAGCCAGGAGGGGCGACTGCCCACCCCCAGCCCCCTCTCTAGCTCTGCCACTGGACTGTGCACATGTTTAGGATGTGAGGTTGGAAGCGCTGCTTGGAGGTAGTGATAGACAGTGTGGTTCCACCTGGACATGTGCAGAGGGAATGTCAGGACCAAGATGAGGGTCTGGATTTTACAAGGGATGACTTTGGTAGGATGGAAAGAAGTTCTGATAGGACACCTTACTGGGATCAGAATGGAGATGGACGTGGAACAGAAATAGGCCTTAACAAAGATGAGACTGATGGAGGCCACTAATGAATTTGCCAAAATCAAAAGTAAGAAAGAAATGGCAAAAAAGCCCAGCTGGTTCAGCAAGAAGGTGGCAAAAGCGGTATAGGACAAGACGGCAACCTTCCCAAAGTACAAACGTGCCCAGAAGGAGGAGGATAGGGAGGATTACTCTGCTAAATCAAGGGCGGTGAGCAGAGTGGTTAGAGAGGAAAAGGCTACAAGAGATATACAGCTAACCCAGGGGGGTAAAGGCAGGTGAGAGGGCCTTTTTTCATTATATAAGGGAGAAAAGGAATATAAAGGATGAGACAGATTAAGAGGGTTGTTGCGTAGAGGGTAGTGAAGAAAAGGTGGAGTACTTCTCTGCAGTCTTCACTACAGAGAAGGATTGCCTGGTGCCACAAGGGAGCAGGGGGGTGGGGACTGGGAGGAGAGTAGAATACAAACTGACAGTGTACTTAAAGGCCAATGGACCCAAAGGTAGACAAATCAACAAGGCCTGATGGTATGCACCCAAGAATCCTAAGAGAACTGCCAGAGCTTCTGGTTGGTTCTCTGGCAGATCTGTTTAACATCTCTCTGGAGTTAGGGATCATACCTCAGGACTGGAGAACTGCGCATGTGGTGCCTCTTCATATAGAAGAGA
Organism: Neoceratodus forsteri; assembly: GCA_016271365.2. NCBI lineage: Eukaryota > Metazoa > Chordata > Ceratodontiformes > Ceratodontidae > Neoceratodus > Neoceratodus forsteri. The sequence goes on along the minus strand of CM028130.1, from coordinate 921,398,888 downwards.
GCCAAACGATAAACCAGGGAACTACAGGCCAGTCAGCCTGACCTCAATAGTGGCCAAACTGATAGAGACCATCCTGAAAGAAAGACTGGTTAACTTTCTGGAGGAAAATGGGCTCTAGGACATGTGGCAGCATGGGTTTGTGTTGGGGAGGTATAGCTAAGCTAACCTAATTAACTTCTTTGACTGGGTCACTAGGACAGTGGACAAGGGCCAAGTGATTGATGTCCTGTATCTGGACTTCAGCAAGGCCTTCGACTCTGTGCCTCATATGAGACTGGTCAGAAAGCTGGAATGAAGGTGGTGGGGGCTAAGCCCATGGAATTTGGTATGTAACAATTTTCTCACTATGTATTGTTGTATTTCTTCTATACTACTGTACCACTGTCTGTTATAATCTTCACATTATGTATGAACTGTTTTTGTCTTATTACTGTACCCATGTAACCCCCTACCCCCAGGGCGCATCTGGAATCGAGCGGTACTCCGCTCAGTATGCCTTTCCTGGTAAATCTCTTAAATAAATAAATAAATAAATGGGTCAGGAGCTAGTTGCAGAACAGAAGTCAAAAGGTGATAGTTGGGGGGGGGGTAGTGGTAGTCAGGGGTGGGGGAATTCTTAGAAGCTAGGCCTGTGACCAGTGGGGTCCCACAGGGCTCAGTGTTTAGTCCGGTACTATTTTACATCTTCGTAAGTGGCATCGCAGATGGGATCAAGGGTAAAATCTGCCTGTTTGCAGATGACACCAAGCTCTGTGGGAGGATAGACATGGAGGAGGGCAGACAGGAACACAGGGAGGACCTGGCTAGGCTAGAAAACTGGTCTGTCATTGGCAACTGGGGTTCAATGCTAAAATCTGTAAAGTTATGCACTTGGGGGCAAAGAATCCAGGGGCCAAATACTGGTTGGGTAGTGTGCAAATAACCAGGTCAGAGTAAGAAAAGGGCCTGGGTGTAATTAAAACACTCTGCACACTGCAGTAGAGCAGCAGTCAAAGCAAATCAAATGTTGGGTTGCATAGCCACAGGAATTGCCCTCAGAATGGTGGAGGTCACTCTGCCACTGTGCAGATCACTAGGAAGACCGCACTTAGAGCACAGCGTGCAATATTGATGCTTATGTAACCCCCCTATGAATGGGGTTCCCGAAAAGTCTTCCTCAAGCTTGCCTAAATGTTCACTGCCAGGCTGGTGTCCTGCGTTTTAGCAGTTAAACCTTATTGCCAGAGAGTGCCTGTGTACTGCCTATTCAAGGGCTGCCTAGATTTGCAGTGGTGATTAATCTGGGAGGGGGCTGAGTGTTGTCATGCTTGAGTCCCGTCCGGGCTGCCTGGTAATCACTCCATTTCTGCCATCACTAATTGCACAGAGGGAGCTCTGTTAGAAGATGTAACTGTTTGCTGAAAACCTATTAGAGTGATAATGATAATGTAGTTTGTCTAACCTGCCTTCTATGCAGCAAGGATTGTCTTGTTTATCCCCACCATTTGGCCCGGGACTGCGAATTGGACCAATCAGTTCTGGTGGGACCTAAAATGGAGCCGGACTACAGGAGCTGTCTGGAGTCAAAATCTGTAGGAATTGTAGTTTTGGGCTTTTGGCGACTTCTTGCACCTGAAGTGGCAGCCTTTGTTGTGACTGACAGACAGACCAGCCAACCGAACCTTTTCGGATTCTGGGGAAAGTCCCAGGCTTGCTGGCAGTTGAGTCAGATCTAAGTTGGGAGCTGAAGAAGCAACAGCTTGAGACAGTCAAGTAGCCGTCTGAGAAATTTCACGCCGGAGCACTGTGGAAAGGCCTGAGTTGTGGCCTGCATGTCTGCCTGCTGCCCCTGAGAGGGAGAGAAGAGAATTATTGCGGACCAAATCCAAGTTTGTGAGAAAGAAGTAAGCTACTGATTTTTAACCAGACTCATACCTGAAGAAGACTGAGGATTTTGCTGAATGCAGTTGGCATGTCAGGATTTCCAGCTGCTTTTGAATCCCCGGTTTGTGCAGAGAGTTTGTGATCGTGACCGGAGAGCGGTTTGCCTGGTACAGTAGAATTTCCTTACATGTAAATGTGCTGTTTATTGAAAGTAGGTCGTGATTTGGTTCCCCACTGTGTGAACTATGTTCTGCTTGCTGGTACCATAGAATCCTTTACATGTAAATGTGCTGTGTATTGAATGTGGATCGTGATTTGGTTCCCCACTGTGTGAACTGTGTTCTGCTTGCTGGTACCATAGAATCCTTTACATCTAAATGTGCTGTGTATTGAAAGTGGGTTGTGATTTGGTTCCCCACTGTGTGAATTGTGTTCTGCTTGCTGGAAGCTTTATCCAGCCTAATCGGACTGAATCCGCGTTCATCTCCATTCGGCCTGGGCCATGCCACGCTGGCCCTCCCAGACTACCCCACTGCACAGAGAAAGCTGCCGACGAGAGACCTGCCTGAGGATCAGCTGCCTGCTCCACGCATGAACAGGAACGATGCCTCGGCGAATCGTGTGGGCCCTGCTTCTCCTGGCACTCCAGATCAGCCACCTGCTGTCTCGATTTTCGTCCAGCCTGTGTCCAGTCTTGGGTATCGTGAGTAATCATCAGGGCAGCTCTCTGCAACAACAGCTTAATCTAAGTGTGTCATCTGATTGTCTTGTTGTTTCTTTTTCTTCATGAACTGAGCCCTCTGGCTCCGGATTACAAATACTGTGTACTGCACGTTGTCTTTTCCATCACAGGGCCCCAACCAGCTGCAACCGCTGGCCTACCCCGGGCAACGGTCCTGGCTAGCCCATCTCCTCTCCACCTGGGTACCCAGAGGGTGTGACTGTTTAGGGACTCTGAAGTGCATGCATAACTGTTTGATTGATAGAGCCTTTAAGCAAATCAACCTGATTATGCCCCTCCCTTGTTCAAGTCCCCTGAATAAATCAGATCTAACCTTTTCTGCATTTAATCTGACTGTGGTTCCAGTTTGTGCTAAGAGTACTGTACTGTTTCTAGTTACTTTACCTAACTTAGATTTACAGGGGGTCCCCAGGGTTGAGCTAGAGGAGGAAACTGCCCTGGTGGTAACTGTAAACAGTGTGGGTACTTGTGTAGTGTACAAGGGGCATTGTGAACGTAATTATTGTGCAGTGTTTAGGCCACTAGCAGGGAAAGAGAGGGGGTTACAGTGTCCTGGAGGGCTGTGCCCTAGTTAGCTTGACCACTACCGACCCTGACCTCTGGGTGGAGGCACCCATTACAGAACCTAGGCCCTTTGACCTGCTACTAGCCAAGCAGGCAGGGGTTGTAGCCCTTGGGATAGCGCCACCTAGGGGTTACACTTATGTCTTAGGAAGGATATCAGCTTGATGGAATCTGTCTAGAAAAGGGCAACCAAGAGATCCAGAACCAGCAAAGTAACACCTAAGAGGAGAGGCTCAGGGAGCTCAACATGTACTCTCTTGAGGAAAGAAAGGGGAGGACAAGACTGAGATCTTCAAGTACCTTAAAGGCATTAACAGGGAGAGCACTAAGGGCCTCTTCAGCCTTAATGGGAACAAGACCACTAGGGGGTACAGACTTAAGCTGGTGGGGGGAAGGTTCAGGAGGGAAATCAGGAGGACCTTTTTCACTGAGAGGGTGGTGGCCAAGTGGAATGAATTGTCAGAGGAGGTGGTCTCTCTAAAAATGTTGGACAGCTTCAAGAGGGGATGGGACAGGGTGAAGGAGAAAGTTGCAGGCAGGAGGGGCAGGGTGAGGGATGGGGAGGGGTGGATGAGGGAGGGCATGGTGAAAACGGGAGGGCAATTCCTTCTGTAAATACATTGGGAACTGCACACTTGGGAAGACTAGATAAGCTGTAAGGCCTTTATCTGCTAGCAAGATCGTATGTTTATATGTTCCTCTTGGCGATCTCGGCTTCCTCCCTGTCCCTGTTGCTTCCCCCTTCCCCCAAACATAGGCAAAAAGCCCTATGGGGCTTCTTTAACAAACAAGTCCTCTTGGGCTTAATAAAACAAGGCCGTGAATGCAGTATCTCTCCAGTGGTCTTTGCCACCTGCCTTCACTCCCTTGGCGGGAGCTTAATTAAGTATCACTGGGCTTTGTTCCCAGGCTGAGGGTGCGGCCTCTGCTTGGCGGTCCTTGCTGTCTCACTATGCTCCCATGGGTTTAAATCATGTCACAGGCTACAGTATTTGCTCGGCAGCACCCGGCCACACTGCTGCTGCATTTCTCCTGCTCTAGCCTTCCTACTGAGTCAGACCCCAGCCTGAGCTCTGTAGGGGCTGGAGTTGGCGGTGCTGTGGGGAATCATAGCTTCAGGTGCAGTTGCACCTAGAAGAAAGAGTCTGGTGGTGCTCACTGTCTCGCCTGACTCTCGCAGCCCACCAGATGCTGGAGAGGGGCAGACAATGAGGGCAGCAGCCTGGAAAGAGAACAACCCTTCAGTCCATTGGACTTCCAGGGATATTATTTTCAGTACAAAACTGGTCCCACTAAGTGCACTGACCCTCTTACAAACCGCTGGAGCACCAGGAGTACACTTGCCCACTGGGATACCAAGGCTACAACATCAAGCAACACACTGGTCCCACACAACCACTGGGCTCCCAAACTCTAACCACTGGGCACCAACAATAACAAACAAGCACCCATGGGTGCTGAGGAGCCCAAACTGACCCCCCAACTGCCTTATTTCAGTTTTTTTTGCCGTATCACACTTTATTCTCTCGTTTCTTCTGCTACTCTAAACCTTATTTCTCCTCTCTAGCATGTTACCCTATTTTCTGTGCTATCTTCTTGACTGAGCCTATCTTGCCTTTCCCAGACTAACCTAAATTTTCTTTTATTTTACTGGTCTGGGTGGACTTCAGCCCTCCCCTATCAGATAAGTACACTTTTATTACACTTTTTGTGGTAGACTTTGATTAGACTAATTGAAGAATTTTTACAAAAGCTTTTGAGACCTCCCAGGTCCCTTCATTGGGTGACTGCAAGTATATTTTTGACTTCCTACACTACTCTGAGCTAGTTTATATTAAAGGAACTGTAGATTCTTTCGGACGTCTTGCCTTTATTTTACAGGTACTTCCCATCTAGGATGTGCCAGTGGGGCTCACAAGATCTTTCAAGTGTATCCTGGGAGAGGGTATAGGTTGTTAAATTCTCCTCATCTACCATCTACCAGGTGATGGTGGAGAATTCCTGCAGGAGATAGTGGACTTCATGGTGCTGAAGTCCCCCAGATGGATAGCTCTGGGGGACTTCAGTGCCTTGGTCAACAATGAACTCTTGCAATTTATTAAAAATCTCCTCCAGCTAATGATGATGCTGGCCCTTACACAGATGGTTACCTCTGCTACCCGTATAGGGGGTCACTCGTTGGATCTGATGTTCCTCCTGGGGATTGAGATCATGGATTTGGTGGTGGAACCAGTCAGTTGGTCTGACCATCACACAATAAGGTTTAGTTTTGGGGCTCCACCCAGTGGGATTGCCCCTACGGAAATGGTCTGGTACTGCCCTTTAAGGGGGTTACCCCAGATGATGCGGAACCCATCAGGATTGTTGGGTGAATGCATGTGTCTGGGGATTCTTGTACTGGCCTATAATAAGGTGGTGGGAGATGCACTGGACAAGATTGCTCCTGTTCATGTTTGACCACTCACTCTTTGCCCAAGGACCCCGTGGTTTGATGGCTCCTTGAAGGAGTTGAGGCAAGTTGGTCGAAGGATGGAGAGAGGATGGCGGAGAACTGGTCTGAATGCTGACAGGCTTAGATTGATGGAACATTATAAGAGCTATCAAACAGAAATCACCTGTAAGAAGGCAGAATTCCTGACCAGGGAGATTTCTGCTGTGCAGAATTGACCAGCTCAGCTCTTTCGGACTGTGGACAGATTGTGCAATCCAATCTGTCTTCAGTCCAGGGGAACCTTTTCTCAGGTTAAATGTGAGGAGTTTGCTCGATTCTTCGTAGATAAGGTTGTCAGCATCAGGTCCACATCGGCCCGGCTCCACCCATGAGGGACTGTGGAGGTTGGCGGGAGGTGGTGATTTCTCAGTCTGTCTTGACCGAGCCAGATGGAATTCATGGACGTTGTGAAGATCATCCAGACTTTTGTGCCCAACCAGTTGTAGTCTGGATCCAGGCCCTGGCACCCTTTATTAGTGGGTTGTGTAGATGTTATCTGCCTGATCCTAGCCGAGATTGTATGGAGTTCCTTGGAGGGAAGGGGGTCTTTCCTAATCCCCTCAAGGGGGTGGTCATATGACCACTCCTTAAAAAAACCCTCCTTGGATCCAGACTGTCCAGCTAACTACCGGCCTGTCTCTAACCTGCTTTTTGTGGGAAAGGTTATTGAGAAGGTGGTTGTGCTGAACCTGGATGATCACCTTGTGACCCACAATGTCTATGAAGCTCTCCAGTCTGCATTTAGGAAGAGACATAACACAGAGACTGCACTTGTCTGAGTATTGAAAGACCTCCTACTAGCAAGAGATCGAAAGGCTCGTACCATCTTGGTCCTTCTTGATATCTGCAGCATTTGACACCATAGACCATGGTGTGCTTTTGGAGTGCCTATAGCTTCTTTGTGGGCTGTCAGGTACAGTCCTCGAATGGTTCTGATCTTTCTTTGAGGACAGGTCTCAGAGGGTGGTCACCAGAATTTATTTATCTGATGCCCTCCCCCTGTCCTGCGGGGTGCTGCAGGGCTCCATATTGGCACCCATGTTGTTTGCAGTGTATATACTGCCATTAGGAGATATCATCAGGTGATACGGTTTGAGTTATCACTGTTATGCAGATGACACTCAACTGTATATGTCTATTCTGCCCAGACAGGTTGATGTGTAACCCCTAGGTAGTGCTATCCCAAGGACTACTACCCTTGCCTGTTTGGCCAGTAGCAGGTTAAGGGGCCTGAGTTCTGAAACGGGTGCCTCCATCCGGAGGTCAGGGTTGGTAGTGGTCTAGCTTCCTGGGCACAGCCCTCCGGGATACTGTAACCCCCCTCTTTCCTTACTAGTGGCCGGAACAATACACAATAATCACTTTCACAATACTCCTGATACACCACACAAGAACCCACACTGTTTGCACTTACCACGAGGGCTTTCCTCTGGCCCGGCCCTGGGGACCCCCTGTAAAACAAGATTATACACAGCAAATAACAGCAGTACAGTACTCTTGCACAAAATGGAACCACAGTCAGTCAGTTTAAATCCAAAAAAGAGTTAGATCTGATTTATTTAAGGGGCTTGAACAAGGGAGGGGTGTAATCAGGTTAATTTGCTTAAAGGCTCTATAAATCAAACAGTTATGCATGCACTTCAGGGTCCATAAAGAGTGACACACTCTGGGTACCCAGAGGGAGAATGGTGGGCTAGCCAGGAATGTTGCAGCTGGTTGGGGTCCTGTGATGGACGAAAACAACATGCACAACACACACTATTTGTAATCCGGAGCCGGAAGGCTCATTTCATGAAAAGAAAACAACAAGACAATCAGATGACACACTTTTAGATTAGGCTGTTGTTGCAGGGAGCTACCCTGATGATTACTCACGATACCCAAGACTGGACACAGGCTGGACAAAAATTGAGACAACAGGTGGTTAATCTGGAGTGCCAGGAGAAGCAGGGCCTACATGATTTGCCAAGGCATCATTCCTGTTCAAGCGTGGAGCAGGGGTCTGATCCCTAGGCAGGTCTCTCGTCGGTGGCTTTCTCTGTGCAGTGGGGTAGTCTGGTAGGGCCAGCATGGCATGGCCCAGGCCAAATGGAGATGATCACAGATTCAGTCCGAATAGGCTCGATAAAGCTTCCAGCAAGCTGAACACAGTTCACACAGTGGGGAACCAAATCACGACCCACTTTCAATACACAGCACATTTACATGTAAGGAAATTCCATTGTACCAGGCAAACCGCTCTCCGGTCATGATCGCAAAGTCTCTGCACAAACCGGGGATTCAAAAGCAGCTGGAAATCCTGACAGGCCGATCATATTCAGCAAATCTTTGGTCTTCTTCAGGTTAAAGCCTGGTCACAGTCCAGTGGCTTAAATATTCCTCACAACAGGGATTCAGTCCGAATAAACTCTATTTTCCCTCTCAGGGACAGCAGGCAGACAGGCAGGCCATAACTTAGCCCTTTCATGGTTCTCCAAAGCAAAACTACACAGAACTGCTGCTCAAAATCACTTGAGCTGTTACTTCTTCAATTCTCAGCTCAAAACTGAAACTAGCTGCAGCAGCCTGGGTAATTCCCCAAGATCCAAAAGGTTTGGTTGGCTGATCCTCCTGTCAGTCACAACAAAGGCTCCCCCTTCAGGTGCAAAAAGCCCAAAACTACAATTGCTACAGATTTTGACTCCAGACAGCTCCTGTAGTCCGGCTCCATTTTAGATCCCACTAGAACTGATTGGTCCAATTTGCAGTTCAGGACCAAGATAGTGGAGATAAACAAAACAGTCCTTGCTGCAAAGAAGGCAGGTTAGACAAACTACATTATCATTATCACTCTAAATGATTTTCAGCAAATAGTTACACCTTTCAACAGAGCTCCCTCTCAGATTACTTATGACTGCAATCCAGCCAGCTCTTAAAGAGGCAGTACACAGAGGCTATACAGGCATTCTCTGGCAATCACATTTAAACTGCTAAAATGCAGGACACCAGCCTGGCAGTGAGCATTTAGGCAAGCTTGAGGAAGACTTTGCGGGAACCCCCATTTGTAGGGGAGTTACACCCTTCTCTGCCTGGAGAAAACTTGGAATCTGCATCAAGTCTGTACCATCATGCATTGATTAACATAAACTTATTACTTTACTATACATATTCACTACACTTCATGATACTATATCCATTCTGACAACACATTATGCATATTTCACATAGGTAAATTGAACATTACTATACTGAATCAGGTAATAACTTCTTGTACCTTAAACAATGCAAGAGGGGGCCCTTCCCTATCAGCTAACTTGGGGCTAGAGGGGGCAGGGGCACCATGGTGAAAGGGAAAGACAAGTAACCTGGAACTGCCTGTCAAGCTCAATTTTGGCGGTGAGCTTGGTGAGACATAAACAACTTTGTGCACCACATTGAGAGGCAAATCCACTGGCCTCCCGGAAGAATCATAACTGAGGCGTACTACTGGCTTGACAGCTCGGCCACTCTTTCTGAGGGGGACTGCTATAGTCTCTGTACTCTCAGCAGTGGTCTGGGGACTCTTGTCACTTGTGAGGGGTGCCTCTGCCTGAGTGGGAATGTCCGAACTTGGGGCACTGTCAGCTCCTTGCTCTGCATGCTCTGTTTCTACAACACTTCACTCGTTTTGCGAAGATTCAGGCACAATCAAGCTTTGAGGCACTGAAGGGGGGTGGTCAGCACTCTCATAGTGTTCTTCAAGTTCTGGTATGTCACCAGAAAGACTCAAACCCTCAGCCCCTTCTTCAGGCAAATCATACAGTTCCACAATATACAGACATTCAACATCTTCAGACGTGATACGTTTCACTTCACTTTCTGGGATCATTGGCTCCAAGGACAGAGCTGGGGGGTAAGGCAGTCCAGAAGGCCCCGCTTCATCCCCACAATTTATCAGGGGGTTACCTCGAAACAGCTGACTCAGTTCATAAGAGGGGTAATAGGCAAGGTCGTATTCACTTTCGTCAGAAGTGTACTGACAGTCACTATCATTCTGGGCCTGCTGCGGAGGAAACCTTAAATCTGTGACCACTGGGTTAGGTTGACTTGACTCTGTCTCTTTCTTGCAGCAGCACGAGTCACCAGCCCAGGGGGCTCAATTTCTGGGGGTTCAGCCTCAATCATGACTTGGCCGATAGGTAGCAAGTGGTTATAGTGCATAGTCTTGACAGCTCTGGAGTTGTTCTCTGGGCGCACCTTGTACACAGGTAAATCATCCAACTTTCCAACTACTACAGGGGAAGATGGTGCCACCAATCAGCAATTTTGTGTTTACTATGCAGTCCCAAATTATGTAACAACACAAAGTCTCCAGGTTGAAGCTCTTAAGCCTTTACTTTTTTATCATGCCTCTCATTGTTGGCTAGATTTCTCTTGGCAGCCATTGTCTGGGCAAGTTGATAGGCATGGTTCAATTGAGCTTTCAGTTTTTGTACATATTGCAAGTAGTTTTCGACTTGGACCCCATTTGGACAGACCCCAAAAGAGACATCAACTGGCAGCCGGGCCTCTCTCCCAAACATGAGGCAGTAGGAGGAGAACCCAGTAGCATCATTTTTCACACAATTGTATGCATGTACCAAGGTGCTAATCTGCTGGCTCCATTTATGCTTGTCTTTTGGGTGGAAGGTGCCCAGCACGTCTAGAAGGGTGCGGTTAAAACGTTCTGGTTGAGGGTCTCCCTGCGGGTGATAGGGGGTGGTTCTTGACTTTTGCACACCCCCATAGAGAGAGCAATTCTTTGATTAGCCAACTCTCAAAGTCTCTGCCTTGATCAGAATGAATCCTCTGGGGGGCACCATAGTGGATGAAGAAATTTTCCACTAGCACCTTGGCCATGGTAGATGCCTTTTGATATTTGGTGGGAAAAGCTTGTGCATACCGTGTGAAATGATTTGTAACTACTAACACATTGCCAATGTTCCGCTGATCAGGTTCTAAACACAAGAAGTCTATGCAGACCAGTTCCATGGGGGCACTGGTAGTAATATTAACAAGGGGCAGCCCTCAGACGCAGGGCTTTTCTTTGCAGGCAACAACTACAAGTCTTTACATGGTGCTCAACATTGGCCCCCATTTTGGGCCAGTAGAAGTGAGATTGTACCAGGTCAAGGGTTCTTTCAATGCCGAGGTGCCCCATGTGATTGTGGAGGGACCTCAGTACCAAATCTTTAAAGGCTGTGGGCGGACCAATTGTTGCTTGTCTACTTTGCCACCATGATCTACTGTCTCTCTATACAACAACTGATTGAGCAACTTCAATCTGGGGCCTTCTTTAAACAATAAAGCAGTTCGAAGTCAGTGGAACGTAACTTAGACACATCTTTACCAGCACGCAAGGCATCAAGTGCTGGCTAATCATAGGATCTTGGGATTGAGCCCACTGAATACTGGCATTGTCAAATTGAGGAACTGCACTAATATCTAGAGCAGAGAAGTGGCAATAAGCAGCTGGTATGCAGGTGTCAGAAGGGCCCAAACAATCTACTAAATAGTCCGCTGTGTCCGCAGACATCTGTTCATCTCTATCAAACTTTTGGCACAATGCTCGAATGTCAGGTTCAGACAGCCTGACCCAATCACTCTTGGAAGTGGGCCTTCATGATAGGGCGTCAGCATCAATATGGTTCAGGCCCGGTCTATATTCAACAGCATAATCATAGGTTGATAATGCAGAAAGCCACCCGTGCCCAGTGGCGTCTGATTTAGCTGAAGTTTGTACATAGGCCAACGGGTTATTATCAGTCTTCACCAATATCTTTTCCCCATAGAGGTATTCATGAAACTGGTCAATGATGGCCCATTTTAATGCAAGGAACTCCAACTTATGTACAGGGTAGTTTTGTTTGGACGGGGTCAAGCTCCTACTGGTGAAAGCTACTGGTCTCAGGCCACCCTCATGGTCTTGATACAGCGCTGCTGTTAGACCCTGCAGACTAGCATCCATATGCAGCACTTAGGGTTTGGTGGGGTCAGCATAGGCAAGGATGGGGGCATGGGTGAGCTGGTATCTGATCTCGTGGAAGGCTGCTTCACAGTCGGGTGTCCAGTGGGGCCCGAAGAGTTCACCTGGGCAGAAGTATACTTTTTCTGGTTCTTTAACGGACCCTTTTTTGTATTTACGATTGGAATGAGGGTAACCCCGGGTAAGGTTCAAGAGTGGGCGAATCACCTTGGAATAGTCTTTTATGGACCTGCGGTAGTAGCCACAGAACTCCAGGAAATGTTGTAGTTCTTTCAGATTATGAGGCTGGGGTCAAGTAATCAGTGCTTCAACCTTACTGGGATCAGTCTATATCCCTTTTGTAGATACTATGTCCCCCACATACTTCACGAAGGTTTGGAAAAACTGGCACTTGTCAATGGACAGCTTGAGGCGGAAGTCTTCCAGTCGGTCTAGGACTTTACACATTCAGTTCTCATGCTCCTGTAAGGTGCTCCCAAACACAATGACATCATCCAAGTACACCAGGCATTCCAGCAAATTCATATCTCCCACCACACGTTCCATCAGTCACTGAAAGGTGGCCAGGGCTCCCAATATGCCCTGTGGCATCCTCAGAAACTCGTAGAACCCCAATGGACAGATGAAGGCTGTTTTCTCACGGTCTTCCGGGGCCATCGGGATCTGGTAGTATCTGCTGCAAAGATCCAACACTGAGAACCATTTGCTCCCATTCAAGCAGTCCAGGGCATCTTGTATACGAGGCATAGTGTATTGGTCTGGGATGGTCCGCCAGTTCAGTGTTCGATAATCAACACACATCCTCACAGACCCATTTTCTTATGCACAACCACAATGGGAGAGGCGTATGGGCTCCTGGATTCTTGTATCACTCCAGCTGCAAGCATTTCCTGCAGGTGTCTTCTCACATAATCTATGTCTGCTGGGGCTAGGTGTCATGACCTCTCTTGGAATGGCCATTCATCGTGGAGGCATATGTGATGCTCCGCACCCTGGACACATCCCACATCCCATTCCTTCAATGAAAACACTTGGTCTCTCTGGGCAAGTCTCTTGCTAATTCTAGCCTTCCATTCAGCTGGCAACGGAGAGTCACCAAAGTCAAACAAGTCTGGGGTCACCCTCTCCTTCCCACCAGGGTGCTTGTTGCTGGGCAATACTGCAGTGTCTATGCAGTGTACCATAGCTAGGGTGCACCCTCTATTCACCTGGATCTCCCGATCTGACACACTGTGAATCTGGACCATCACTCGTCATGCATAGGCATGGGCATGAGCAGGCAAGATGCTGGGCTTAACCAATAATCGTTCTGGCAATTTTCCATTGCCTGGAGCATCCAACATCAGTATTTTGTTCTTAAAATCTTTCCGAAGGCGGACCTCCTCTTGAATGGTACACTGGGTGTTAGGGGCCAGCACCATTGAATCGGGATCCTTCTTCAACACGATCCCCACCGGTTCATCCTGGTCTACTTCCTCGGGTTTCTGTTGCAAATCATAGGCCCTCTTGATCAGAGCCGGAATTCTCAGGGTCCTCCCAGTCCATCGCCCTTGTTTCTCGTGACAGAGTTGCGCCAGTCTCCCAAACATATGGGCGTTTGTCCCAATTAACAGGGGGATCTCATCATACAGTCCAGTAGGGTGGACACACTAGGGCCAATGTCTCTACTCGCTCATCTACACTCGATACAGTTGCAGGAAAAGACAACCAGAGGCGGACATACCATAGGTAGGGAAAAGACTTGTTGCTCAGGTCCCACACATGTAGGCCTTCCAGGGATTGCAAAGTCACATCAGATAAGTGTTTGTCATATCAGACCTGGAATACAATGGTCACTTGCGACCTACTGTCAAGCACAACCCGAGTACGAAAACCATTCACAGTCACCGTAGTCTCCATTGAAGGGACCACTATTTTGGACCAGTCTGGAGAGGCAGTAGCAGAGGCCTGGACAGATGATTTAGCCACAAAGAAATTTGAGTTAGGATTTCTCAAACCCTCACTGCGGTCATTTCGGGCACCCCTTGGCCTCTGATTTGCTTTTTGGAGCTCCCCTTGGAGACTGTTTACTACTCTTTCTAAGTCCTTCTGAAACTGGCATTCTCTTTTCATATGGCCATCCTTTCTACAGTTGTGACAAATGATAGACTGCTGGGTCATCCTGGGAGAGAACATTGTATGAGGAACTGAAGCAGTAGTAAGAGATCGGGGTCTAGTATCTGCTTGCAGTGGTGAGAGTGGTGCAACGTGTCCTAACAGTTCCTTTAGAGTGGCAGTCAATCCGGTGATCTCAGCCTTGGAGCCACCCTCAATAGTGGATGCCTAAGGGTGCACACCGACCCCCATGGCAGTCACATCCTGAAAGGGACCAGAATCTTGTTCAATGGGGGAAACCCTTGCAGAGGCACCCATCTTCAACTCTCAGATTTCCTTTAGTAGCTCATCTTTCCAATGCTGGACCCAGGGCAGGAAGTCCTTTGCATTCTCAGAGTGCTTGTTAAGTGCCGACTTTTGCCCCTGAGCCTCACTTGGCTGATCACTCTCAGTCACTTGTGCAGCAGCAGTAGTCATGGGTGCAATTCCCCCATGGGGTCACCTTTGCTCAACCCCCTGAATTTCTTTCATTAGCTCATCATAGGAGGCGGGCGATTCCAATCGGGTGGCAAGGCGCAACTGAAGCAGTAACAATTCCGAAAATGGAGCAGACTTAAAGATCCGGTCCAGCCTAGTTCGATCTAATTCATTTGATGGCAAACTACCCTTTCTTTTTTTTTTTAACCCTTGTATTTATCCCCCTACTACCTCTTCTCTCCACTCATTCAGACATCCACTAGATGCACTGCCCCCTGATCTGGCCGCAGTCTGCCCCTAGAGTACCTTTGGATGCACTAACCAAGGTACCCGGATAATCCCCTGGGTGGGGTGAGGAGGGATCCTCCATGATTACCTCCACAGAACCAGCATACTGAGTCATGGATCCCCTTGTACAGCAGGGTCTGCCGCTATGAATCCCTGAGGGACGTGCAGGGTGGTGTTGTCACCTAGGAGAGACAGAGGGTTTTTTCCCCACTTTCTCCCTAGATGTCAGCGTGCAATGGGGCCAATGAGCTAGGAAGCATGCTGAGATGTGCCTCTCACTCCGCTCCCCGCTGACATTTACCCAATACCCTTGCTGCTGCTCCAATTTGTCGCACCTACCACCGGGTTTCCCCAGATGGTGGTATTGTGGTGGGAGCCTGCAGAGAACCCCCCCCGAGAAGGAGAGCAGCCGTTGGGTGCTCTATCCTTCTCCTCCCTGGCCGACCCCCCGGCGCCCAGTGCTTGTTCCCAAACCCAGGTCGCCGGCATGGTGTGAAGTGTGGCATCCAGCGCCTCAACCCTCAGCACCACTGGGCCGGTGTAAACTACCCTTTCTGAGGCACTCTTGAAGCAGCTTTTGATGCCGATGTACATACACAGACAATGGCTCCCCTGGGTACTGCTGAGCGTTTCTTACTCTCCATTACAGATCCTCATCTGAATCCGGGGTCCCATACACATTTTCCAATGCATCAAGATAGTCCTGTGCAGTTGCTTCGGGGTTATTGGCCCACTTGGCATGGATAGTAGCTAGGGCAGGATCTTGGAAGCTCTCACTCAATCTCTTTCATTTCTCTGCTTCTGAGTATTGCCATTCAAGTACTAGAGGGGCAACATAGTCTATCCAGGTCTCCCAGTCATCCTCCACCTGGGAGGTGGGGAGGGTTCCCTAGAAGATTCTCAGCCTTCGGTAGGAGTCGTAACTAATGGCAGGTACAGATATAGGGGCCAGCATTGGCATGGGCACAGAAGGCGGGGCAGTAACAGGTGCTAGAGTGGGAGGGGGTTTTGGGGAAGGAACACGCCCAGGTGGCAGGAATAGTTTCTTAAAGTCCTCTACGGTTTTCCCTTCCTCCAGCAACAACTTAGCAAATTTCTCCTCAAAAGTCTCAGATAATGGTGGGAGCTCATCCTCCCCGAGGTCTTTACTGTCTTTTGTTATCACTCTCCAGGCAGCTGGAACTTCTTCTGGGGCAATAGTCTGTGGCACTTTAGAGCTGTCCATGAGGTCACTACACTCTACCAAGGCTATGAAAGTTTGGGCAATCAAATCAGCCTGTCGACCCACCACCACAGGGTTTTTTAAACATTCAACTTTGGAGAGTGCTCCTTCTGAACTGTCTTTACTGGTACCGCTGGGGATATCCAGAATATGTTGGGCATTTTGGGGCTCGATCGCCTGCCCAGTACCCCATCCCACCAACTGGTGTACAGCCATATCTACTGGGATAGCCATTAATCTTTAACAATAATTCGTAATTTTTGGCCACTAGAAGGCACAAAATCCCAGCGGTGAGCCTCCAAAATGTAACCTCTATGTCTCGCTGTCCCAAGGGCTACTACCCCTGCCTGCTTGGCTAGTAGCAGGTTAAGGGGCCTGAGTTCTGAAACGGGTGCCTCCATCCAGAGGTCAGGGTTGGTAGTGGTCAAGATAACCTGGGCAAAGCCCTCCAGGACACTGTAATTCCCTCTTTCCTTACTAGTGGCTGGAACAATACACAATAATCACTTTCACAATACCCCTGATACACCACACAAGTACCTACACTGTTTGCACTTACCACCAGGGCTTTCCTCTGGCCCGGCCCTGGGGACCCTCTATAAAACAAGGTTATGCACAGCAAATAACAGCAGCACAGTACTCTTGCACAAACTGGAACCACAGTCAGGGTAAATGCAAAAAAGAGTTAGAGCTGATTTATTTAATGGGCTTGAACAAGGGAGGGGCATAATCAGGTTAATTTGCTTAAAGACTCTATCAATCAAACAGTTATGCATGCACTTCAGGGTCCATAAAGAGTCACACACACTCTGGGTACCCAGAGGGAGAATGGTGGGCTATCCAGGAATGTTGCAGCTGGTTGGGGCCCTGTGATGGAAGAAAACTACATGCACAACACACACTATTTGCAATCCGGAGCTGGAGGGCTCAGTTCGTGAAAAGAAAACAACAAGACAATCAGATGACACACATTTAGATTAGGCTGTTGTTGCAGGGAGCTACCCTGATGATTACTCACAATACCCAAGACTGGACACAGGCTGGACGAAAATCGAGGCAGCAGGTGGTTAATCTGGAGTGCCAGGAGAAGCAGGGCCCACACGATTCACCAAGGTGTCGTTCCTGTTCAAGCGTGGAGCAGGGGGCTGATCCCCAGGCAGGTCTCTCATTGCTGGCTTTCTTTGTGCAGTGGGGTAGTCTGGCAGGGCCAGCATGGCATGGCCAAGGCCAAATGGAAATGAACGCGGATTCAGTCCGATTAGGCTCGATAAAGCTTCCAGCAAGCAGAACACAGTTCAGACAGTGGGGAAGCAGATCATGACCCACTTTCAGTACATAGCACATTTACATGTAAGGAAATTCTACTGTACCAGGCAAACCATTCTCTGATCACGATTGCAAAGTCTCTGCACAAACCGGGGATTCAAAAGCAGCTGGAAATCCTGACAGGCCGATCGCATTCAGCAAATTTTCAGTCTTCTTCAGCTTAAAGCCTGGTCACAGTCCAGTGGCTTAAATAGTCCTCACAACTCTGATTCAGTCCGAATAAACTCTGTTTCCCTCTCAGGGACAGCAGGCAGACAGGCAGGCCAAAACTCAGCCCTTTCACAGTTCTGCATGCAAAACTACACAGAACTGCTGCTCAAAATCACTTGAGCTGTTACTTCTTCACTTCTCAGCTCAAAACTGAAACTAGCTGCAGCAGCCTGGGAAATTCCCCAAGATCCATAAGGTTAGGTTGGCTGATCCTCCTGTCAGTCACAACAAAGGCTCCCCCTTCAGGTGCAAAAAGGCACAAAAAGCCCAAAACTACAATTCCTACAGATTTTGACTCCAGACAGCTCCTGTAGTCCGGCTCCATTTTAGGTCCCACCAGTATTGATTGGTCCAATTCGCAGTCCAGGACCAAGATAGTGGAGATAAACAAAACAGTCCTTGCTGCAAAGAAGGAAGGTTAGACAAACTACTGCATCTGTCCAGGAAGGGAAACAAGCTCATAGGTGACAGGTTTAAAGGCTTCCTTGGCAAGCTTTTAAACTAGCCAAGGGGAGAGGTGCTGATAGGAAACAGGAAAGTTCAAGCTTCCCCCCACAAAATATGGCAGGTAGTAGGGTAAACACTGAGGTACAGAGCTTGACAGAGAGCAGGACAGGGGTAAATGGAAAAATAGACAAGGGCAATAAGAGCAGGGATGGGGTAAAAAAGGATAAAGCCAACATGAAATGGAGGGCAATGAGTGCCAATGCCCGTAGACTGGGAAACAAGCTTCCAGAGCTAGTAGCCCTGATGGAAGAGGAACACTTGGATATTGTGGCAGTCACAGAAACATGGTACATGGAGAACCATGGACTGGATGTCAACATACCAGGGTACATAATCTACAAAGGGACAGGGAGGGTAAAGAGGAGGTGGAGTAGCTCTCACATAAGGGAAGGATCAAAGCTACAGAACTAAAAAGTAAAGGTGGGAAGGACAAGAGGCATCTGGGTCACCTTGGGAGACAGGGAATGGCATCACAATCCGCACAGGGGTTGTATACAGACCCCCATCTCAAGGGAAGGAAATGGACAAGAAAATGATAGAGGGCATTCTCAAAATAGCTGAAAAAGGGAGATACTGTTGATGGAGGACCTGAATATGCCAGATGTTAACTGGACGACATGGACTGCAGCCACATCCAAGAGCAGGGTCATTCTCGATGCCCTACAGGGGGCATGCCTTAGCTAGTGGTGGAACCCACTCGGGAGGGAGCAACATTAGACCTGGTACTCTCAAATGGAGCGAGGATCACAAATTTAGAAGTCAGTAGACATCTGGGAACAAGCGACCACTGCACAGTGTGCTTCACAATAAACACAACCATTGAGACAAGCCATACAAAGACAAGGATACTGGACTTTAGAAGGGCTGACTTTGGCATAATAGATGAATACCTGAGGAATGCATTAGCAAATAGGCAGAAAGGAGGGGTGGAAGAACAATGGAGAAAAATAAAAAGTGCCATCATGGAGGCAACAAGCCTTTGTGTGAAACAAATAAAGAAAACAAAGCGGAATAAAAAAACACTATGGTTCTCAAAAGAGGTGTCAGGGAAGGTTAAGAAAAAGGCTGCATTCAAAAGTATAGGAATCTCAGAAGGAGCACGACGAGGAACTGTATCAATTAAAGCAGAAAGAAGTGGGGAAGGCAGTCAGAAAAGCAAAGGCCCAAACCGAGGAAAAGATAGCCAACTCATTTAAGAAGGGGGATAAAACCTTTTATAGGTACATTAGGGAGCATAGAAAGGTTAAGGGAGGGATAGTGAAGATTAATAAAGGAGAGGGAAGGTGGGCAGAGGGAGACAGTGAAAAGGCAGAGATACTGAATGAATACTTTTGCTCAGTATTCACAAAAGAAGAGAAGGAGTTACCTAAACCAAACAACAGAAGCACTCTGGGTAGTAGGGTTGACGCCAATCCATTTTACAGAAGAAAGAGTCCTGAAAGAACTCCTAAAACTCAAGGTGGACAAAGCAATGGGGCCTGACGGGATTCACCCTAGAATTCTAAAAGAGTTAAGGGAGGACCTAGTGAAACCACTAGCCACACTTTTTAACAAATCATCGAAAGATGGGGTGGTACCTGAGGACTGGAGGAGGGCAGATGTGATTCCCCTTCACAAAAGTGGGAGTAAGGCAGAAGCAGGAAACTACAGACCTGTTAGTTTGACCTCAGTGGTGGGGAAAATGATGGAATCACTTCTGGAAGAAAGAATTGTTCAGTACCTAGAGGCCAGCGGGGCACAGGACCCAAGCAGCATGGATTCACACCAGGAAGGTCATGTCAGACAATCTAATCGATTCCTTTGACTGGGTGACCAAGTAATAGACCAGGGAGGGGCTGTGGATAAGGCCTACCTAGACTTTGTAAGGCATTTGACACAGTCCTGCACAGATTAATAATCAAGTTAGCCAACCTGGGAGTGGGTCCCAGGGTGGTAGCCTGGGTAACAAACTGGCTGCACAACAGGACACAGAAGGTAATAGTGAATGGAACACATTCTGAAGAAGGGGGTTACTAGTGGAGTACCTCAAGGCTCAGTACTGGGTCCAGTCCTCTTTAACGTCTTTATAGTAACATTGCAGAGGGTCTGGAAGGAAGGTATGCCTCTTTGCAGATGGCGCAAAGATCTGTAACAGAGTTGATACACAAGGGGGCAGAAAGGATGAGAAGGGACTTGGCAAGGTTGGAGGAATGGTCAGACATATGACAACTTAGATTCAATGCAAAGAAGTGCAAAGTAATGCACCTGGAAATAAAAATCCAGGAGAAGAGTACACAATAGCAGGAGGTACTAACAACAACAATAATGGAAAGGGATCTAGTTGTAGTCATATCAGATGACCTAAAGGTGGGTAAGCAATGTGAGAAGTCAGTAAGGAGAGCCAGGGGGATACTGGGATGCATAGGGAGGGGCATCACAAGTAGAAAAAGGGAAGTGGTTATCCCTCTATACAGACAGTTGGTGAAACCCCATCTGGAGTACTGCATACAGTTTTGGAGACCTCATCTATGCAAGGACATAGACAGAATGGAGGCAGTCCAGAGGAGGGCAACTAAAATGGTGCAGGGTCTACATCAGAAACCATATGAAGGGAGACTGAGAGAGCTTAATATGTATACCCTTGATGAAAGGAGGGACGGGGGGGACATGATGAAACTTTTAAGTACCTCAGGGAATCATCAAAGTCCAGGAGGGTAGCATCTTTCAGAAAAAGATGTCTCTAGAACAAGGGGCACAATTTAAAGTTAGAGGAAGACGGCTCAGGGGTAATGTGAGGAATTATTTTTCACGGAGAGAGTGGTGGACGCATGGAACTACCTTCCTGGAGAGGTTGTGGGGTCTAAAACAGTGGGGGAATTCAAACATGCATGGGACAGACATAAGGCAATTATAGTGGTGGGGCTGCAGGAAGTAGGCTGTTGGTTAACTAGAATCTGCAGCTTACATAGAAACATAGCAGCATAGAATTTGACGGCAGATAAGGACCGCTGGGCCCACCCAGTCTGCCCATTTCCCTACCTACTGGATAAGCTGCAGATCCTAGTTAACCAGCAGCCTACTTCCTCCTACCCCCACCCCCTAGAATCGCCTTATGACTGTCCCATGCATGCTTGCATTCCACCACTATTTTTGACTCCACAACCTCCTCCGAAGAGCCGTTCTATGCATCCACAACCCTCTCTGTGAAAAAATACTTCCTTAAATTACCTCTGGCAGCCCCTCTATCTTCAGGTGCCTCGTTCTTGCACCTCTTTTTTGAAAGATGCTACCCTCTTGGACTTTGTTGATTCCTTGAGGTACTTGAGCGTTTTCTTCATGTCCTCCCTCCCTCCTTTCCTCGAGGCTATACATATTAAGCTCCTTTAGTCTCTCTTCATATGTCTTCCGGTGCAGACCCTGCACCATTTTAGTTGCCCTCCTCTGGACAGCTTCCATCCTATGTCTTTGCGGTGATTAGGTCTCCAGAACTGCACGCAGTACTCCAGATGGGGTCTGACCAGCTGTCTGTACAGAGGGATAATAACTTCCTGTTTTCTACTGGTGATGCCTCTCCCTCTGCATCCCAGTATCCCCCCAGCCCCCCTTGCTGCCCTCTCACTTTGCTTGCCCACCTTTAGGTCATCTGATATGACTACCCTCAGGTCCCTTTCCATTTTTGTTGTTGTTAGCGCCTCCCTCCCATTGTACTCTTCCCTGGGTTTTGTTTCCCAGGTGCATTACCTTACACTTCTTAGCATTGAATCTAAGCTGCTACATTTGACCATTCCTCTAACCTTGCAAGTCCTTCTCATCCTTTCCACCCCACCTTGTGCATCAACTCTGTTGCAGATCTTTGTGTCATCTGCAAAGACATACTTTTCCTTCCAGTCCCTCTGCAATGTCACTTATAAAGACATTGAAGAGGACTGGTCCTAATACTGAACCCTGTGGTACCCCACTAGTAACCCCCCTTTCTTCAGAGTGGACTCCATTTACTGTTACTCTCTGTGTCCTATTCTCCAGACAATTCTTTACCCAGGCTGTCATCTTGGGACCCACTCCAAGGCTGGCTAACTTGTATATTAATCTTTTGTGTGGGACTGTGTCAAATGCCTTGCTAAAGTCTAGGTAGGCCATGTCCACAGCCCCTCCCTGATCTACTACTTTGGTCACCCAGTCAAAGAAATCTATCAGATTCATCTGGCATGACCTTCCTGCTGTGAATCCATGCTACCTTGGGTCCTGTGCCCCTTTGGCCTCTAGATACTTGACAATTCTTTCCTTCAGAAGTGATTCCATCATTTTCCCTATCACTGAGGTTAAACTAACAGGTCTGTAGTTTCCTGCTTCTGCCTTGCTCCCACTTTTGTGAAGGGGAATCACATCTGCCTTCCACCAGTCCTCGGGTACCACCCCATCCTCCCATGATTTGTTAAAGAGGGTAGTCAGTGGTGTCACTAGTTCTACCCTTAGTTCTTTTAGAATTCTGGGATGAATCCCATCAGGCCCATTGCTTTGTCCACATTCAGTTTTAAGAGTTCTTTCAGAACCCTTTCTTCTGTAAATGGCTGGTATCAACTTCTGTATCCAGTGTTTCTACTGTTTGTTTTAGGTACCTCCCCTCTTCATTTGTAAATACTGAGCAAAACTATTTGTTTAGTATCTCTGCCTTTTCACAGTCTCCCTCTGCCCACCTCCTCCCCTTTATTAAGCCTCATTATCCCTCCCTTGGTCTTTCTTGGCTCCCTGATGTACCTATAAAAGGTTTTATCCCCCTTCTTAACTGAGTTGGCTATCTTTTCCTCGGTTTGGGCCTTTGCTGTTCTGACTACCTTCCCAGCTTCCTTTAGCTTTAACTGATATAGTTCTCTGTCCTGCTCCTTCTGTGATTCCTTGTACTTCCTGAATGCTTTCTTTTTCTCTTGAACCTTCGCTGCCACTTCCTTTGAGAACCATAGTGGTTTCTTACATCGTTTGTTTTGTTTATTTGCTTCACACAAAGGCTCATTACCTCTGTGATGGCAGTTTTTATTATTCCCCATTGTTCTTCCACCCCTTCTTCCTCCATTTGCTAGTGCATTCCTTATGCACTCACCCATTTTGGCAAAGTCAGCCCTCCTAAAGTCCACTACTTTTGCCTTTGTATGGCTTGACTCTATTGCTGTGTTTATTGTGAACCATACTGTTCGATGGTCACTAGTTCCCAGATGGCTACCACTTCTACATCTGTGATCCTCTCTCCATCTCCATTTGAGAGAGAACCAGGTCTAAGATTGCTCCCTCTCAAGTGGGCTCAATACTAGTTGTCTAAGGCATGCCCCTGTAGGGCATTTAGAATAACCCCACTCTTTGAAGTGGCTGCTGCAACTGCACTCCAGTTAACATCTGGCATATTCAGATCACCCATCAGCAATAGCTCCAGTTTTCTGCCATTCTAAGTATACTTTCTATCATTTCCTTGTCCATTTCCTCCCCGAAGAAGGTCTCTATCTAACCCCTGTCACGGATTATGGTGCCATTGCCTGTCTCCAAATTTACCCACAGTGCTTCTTCTCCTCCTGTTTACCCTTTTGTTCTGTTGCTTTGATTCCTTCCCTTATGTAAAGAGCTACTCCTTGTCCTCTTTACCCTCCTGTCCCTCCTGTAGATAATGTATCCTGGTATGTTTACGTCCCAGTCATGGTTTTGTGTGTACCATGTTTCTGTGACTGCCACGATATCCAGATGTTCCTCCTCCATCAAGGCCACTAATTCAGGAAGCTTGTTACCCAGCTTATCCAATAGGTAGGGAAATGGGCAGACTGGGTGGGCCAAGTGGTCCTTATCTGCAGTCAAAGTCTATGTTTCTATGTTACAGCATTATTATCACTCTTGATGATTTTCAGCAAATAGTTACATCTTTCAACAGAGCTCCCTCTCAGATTACTTATGACTGCGATCCAGGCAGCTCTTAAAGAGACAGTACACAGAGGCTATACAGGCACTCTCTGGCAATCACATTTAAACTGCTAAAATGCAGGACACCAGCCTGGCAGTGAGCATTTAGCCATGCTTGAGGTAGATTTTTTGGGAACCCCCATTTGTAGGAGGGTTACAGATGCATTCTCAGTGCTAAATAATTGTCTTGCCGAAATCAAGGACTGAATGAGTGCCAGCTGGCTGAGACTGAATCCAGGCAAGACCGAAGTGTTGGTTGTGGACCCAGGTCATCCAGGGGTGAGTGTAGGGGCGGACAGCTGTCAGGCCTTTGGCTTGATGGTATTCGGCTCACCACCTCAGACTGTGTGTGTAACCTGGGTGTTATCTTTGATGATGGCTTGACCCTGAAATTTCAGGTGTCTGCTGTGGTTAAATCCTCATTTTACTATCTGAGGAATATCGCCCAGGTGAAACACCTGGTTCCTCCGGATGACCTTCCAACACTGGTCCACACCTTCATCACCAAACACCTTAACTACTGCAATGCCTTCTACCTAGGGCTTCCTGGGGTTGATATCCACCACCTGCAGCTAGTGCAGAATGCTGCAGCCAGGCTTTTGACTAGTACATCAAGGGCCAGTCATATTACACCTGTGCTGTGCGGACTGCACTGACCACCTGTTCAGTGGTGGATCACCTTTAAGGTTGGCTTGCTAACCTATAAAGCCCTACATGAACAGGGACCCAGCGACCTGCAAGATCTCCTGATTCCCTACTGCCCTCTCCATGCTCTCCGATCCATCGATGAGGGATTGCTAGAGATTCCCAGGGTTCATTTAGAAAACATCTGGTGCTCATGCATTTTCCTTTGCTGCACCTACACTATGGAATTCTCTAACTCGTCGGTTAAGAGAATGCTTGACCGTCAATAGGTTCAAAGTGGAATTCAGAACTTATTTCTTTAACTTAGTCTTCCCAGAATTTTAAATTGTTGTTATATTTATTGTTTTAATGAGATGAGATTTTATCTTAATAGGTTGTATTTTAAATGTGAAGCACCTTGGTTTCAGAAAGGAGCTATAGAAATAAAGATGTGCTTGCTTGCTGTGCAAGAGAGGGGCGTGCACCTGACACAGACTCATTTATTGTGGAGGTCTCAAGGGCACCTTCTTATTAGGCCAAAATCAACCAAGGGATTACAGCACACAGGCTTGACAATAGTGGTGTGCATTTTCTAGGATAAAGCATTAAATGGGTCACTAACTGCTGCAAAGCTTATGGGCAAGGGTGATTCTTAAATAGAACGGAAATGCTATTCATGCAGTACCTTTTTATGCATATCTTCTCTAAGCACATTAAACAACAAAGTAGGTACTGGTAGTACAGGCATTTTTTTTAAGTTTGTGGCCAGGAAAGATGCACTAAGTTAAGGCTTCTTTCCAGGTGCATCCTGGGAGCACAAAGATGTTAAGTGATTTGCTCATGGTCACACAGTATGCAGATGATAGCTGTGGGATTCAAACCCAATTCTCCAGATTTTCAGCTCAGTTCTCTTAATCACTATGCTATACTGCCTCCCAGTTCAAAGCACTCTCACAGACCTAGTGACGTTTTGGTGAATATTAGAAACATCCAAGCTCCAGGCTGCTGGTATACAGCAATCAGTGCATCAGGGAGGTTATACCACAGGCAGACTCCCCAGTAACCACCTAGATCTTCAAAGCAGGCACATTGTCCTTCCAGACAGAACCTTCCTAGTAAAGGCTGTCAGATATAGACAGGACAGACTTCTTGCAGGTTACTACAATGAGTCTTTAGAATCTGGAAAAGGCATATTACCCAATGTTACTACTGCAATTACTGTGTGAAGACCTCATCACAAAAAATGCAGAACTAACACACAGCAACATTCCATTTTCATTGTTTACCATTGTTCATCTGAACACATTGGAACACATTGGGCCATATAAATTATTCACGGCACAGTACTATCATGGAACAAAATCTAGTGTCAGAAGCAAGCACCGTGAAAAAATATGTATTTAAAAAACACTATTTCCATTCCAGCTCAAATGTGAAACTATGGCTCAAGATGCCATTCACTTTCAAGGAAAACTGTTAACTAACCTCCTGACTCAAACGTGAAACTGCCCCTCTCAAACTACAAAGCTGTAAACCCCTCCAAAAAATGTATCTCTGCATTTAAACTGCAAAGCTGGAAACCTGACTCAAACTGCAGCTCAGGATGCCATTCACTAAAGACCAGGGTCCCATATTCCAAGCCTCCAACGGCTTGTGCAAACAGGTGCGTCGCATAAAAAAATAGGGCCTTCTAGCTGTGGTACCATATTCAAACTGATAGCATGATTGGAACTGACTGGTAGCATGCTGCACAGCAAGCGGTCGCCATGTTTGGTGCAGTGCTACCAGAGGGTGGGTCTGAATACCACCAATAGGGGTAAAGCGCAAAAGGCACACTGATTAGTGAGGCGGGCCCCATGGGTGATATGCAGCCCAAACATGCAGATAAGCCTATTGGGCATGCATGGCTCTAAGGGGCCATTTGCATGCCCATTATGGGCTCATCTGCATGTGAGCCCGTTCGAGTACACCGGGCCAGGTCCAACCACCCCAAACCCCCATCCCTGACAGTAACTCACTGGTAGTCCAGTGTCCCTCCCCTGCCCCAATCCCCATCCCCATAGATATAAATAACATTAGTAACTCAATGTCCCTGCCCTGCCATGATCCCCATCCCCATAGATACAAATAACATTGGTAGTTTAGTATCCCTCCCCTGCCCTGATCCTCGTTCACATAGATATAAATAACATTGGTAGTTCAGTGTCCCTTCTCTGCCACTCTTGATAGGGGGGTCAATCCCAGTCCTTTCACAGAAGAAAGGGTTCTGCAAGAACTCCTAAAACTGAAGGTGGACAAAGCAATGGGTCCTGATGGCCCCAGAATTCTAAAAGAATTAAGGGAAGAACTAGTGAAACCACTGGCTATACTTTTTAATAAATCATGGGAGGATGGTGTGGTACCTGAGGACTGGAGGAAGGCGGATGTGATTCCCCTTCACAAAAGTGGGACCAAGACAGAGGCAGGAAACTACAGACCTGTCAGTCTGACCTCTGTGGTAGGGAAAGTGATGGAGTCACTTCTGAAGGAAAGAATAGTTGAGTACCTAGAGGCCAGTGGAGCACTGGACCCAAGGCAGCATGGGTTCACAGTGGGAAGGTCATGTCAGACGAATCTAATAGTTTCTTTGACTGGGTGACCAAAGTAGTAGGCCAGGGAGGGGCTGTGGACATGGCCTACCTAGACCTTAGCAAGGCATTTGATACAGTCCCACACAAAATATTAATAGTCAAATTAACCAGCCTGGGAGTGGGTCCCAGGGTGGTAGCCTAGTAAAACATTGGCTGCACAACAGGACACAGAAGGTAATTGTAAATGGAGTCCACTCTGAAGAAAGAGGGTTACTAGTGGGTACCGCAGGGTTCAGTATTGGGTCCAGTCCTTTTAATGTCTTCATCAGTGACATTGCAGAGGGACTGGAAGGAAAGTATGCCTTTTGCAGATGACACAAAGATCTGCAACAGGGTTGATACACAAGGGGCGTGAAAGGATGAAAAGGACTTGGCAAGGTTGGAGGAATGGTCAGAAGTATGGCAGCTAGGATTCAATGCAAAGAAGTGCAAAGTAATGCACCTGGGAAACAAGAACCCAGGGGAAGAATACACAATGGGTGGGAAGGTAGTAACAACAAAAAAAGGAAACGGACCTGGGGTAATCATATCAGATGACCTTAAGGTTAGCAAGCAATGTGGAGAAGGCAGTAGGGAGGGCTGGAGGTATACTGGGATGTATAGGGAGAGGCATCAGCTGCAGAAAACAGGAAGTTGTTATCCCTTTGTACAGACAGTTGGTGAGACCCCATCTGGAGTACTGTGTCCAGTTCTGGAGACCCCATCTCTGCAAGGACATAGACAGGATAGAGGTAGTTCAGAGGAGGGCAACTAAAATGGTGCAGGGTCTGCAAGAGAAACCGTATGAGGAGAGACTAAAGGAGCTTAATATGTGTACCCTTGAGGAAAGAAGGGAGAGGGAGGACATGATAGAAACTTTTAAGTACCTCAGTGGAATCAACAAAGTCCAAGAGGGTAGCATCTTTCAGAAAAGGAGACGTGCAAGAACAAGGGGACACAATTTAAAGATAGAAGGAGGCGGTTCAGGGGCAATGTGAGGAAGTATTATTTCACAGAGAGGGTAGTGGATGCATGGAACAGCCTTCCTGAGGAGGTTGTGGGGTCTAAAACTGTGGGAGAATTCAAGAATGCATGGGACAGACATAAGGCAATTCTTGTGGGGGGTAGGAAGAAATAGGCTGTTGGTTAACTAGGATCTGAGGCCTATCCTGTAGGTAGGGAAATGGGCAGACTAGATGGGCCAAGCGGTCCTTATCTGCCGTCAAAGTCTATGTTTCTATGTTATATAGATAGAAATAACATTGGTAGCTCAGTGTCCCTCCTCTGCCCTGATCCCCGTCCCCATAGATATAAATAACATTGGTAGCTCAGTGTCCCTCCTCTGCCCTGATCCCCGTCCCCATAGATATAAATAACATTGGTAGCTCAGTGCCCTTCTCTGCCCTGATCCCCATTCACATAGATATAAATAACATTGGTAGCTCAGTGTCCCTCCTCTGCCCTGATCCCCGTCCCCATAGATATAAATAACATTGGTAGCTCAGTGTCCCTTCTCTGCCCTGATCCCCATTCACATAGATATAAATAACATTGGTAGTTCAGTGTCCCTTCTCTGCCCTGATCCCCGTCCCCATAGATATAAATAACATTGGTAGCTCAGTGCCCCTTCTCTGCCCTGATCCCCATTCACATAGATATAAATAACATTGGTAGCTCAGTGTCCCTTCTCTGCCCTGATCCCCGTCCCCATAGATATAAATAACATTGGTAGCTCAGTGCCCCTTCTCTGCCCCGATCCCCGTCCCCACAGATATAAATAACATTGGTAGCTCAGTGACCCTTCTCTGCCCTGATCCCCGGTCACATAGATATAAATAACATTGATAGTTCAGTGCCCCTTCTCTGCCCTGATCCCCATTCACATAGATATAAATAACATTGGTAGCTCAGTGTCCCTCCTCTGCCCTGATCCCTGTCCCCACAGATATAAATAACATTGGTAGTTCAGTGTCCCTTCTCTGCCCTGATCCCAGTCCCCATGGATATAAATAACATTGGTTCAATGTTTGGGTGACTAGAGTATGGGGTTAATAGTGCTTATGTAACTGTAGTTTACTTTGGCTTTTCTCTGTTCCCACCCTTGGCAGGTAAGCTGGGTAGTGAGTAGGGAATAGAAAGCCCAGCACCAAGGGTGAGTAGAGTGCCGTCGAAGGAGGAGGCATGGGTGGATGGTGGGTGTTTCACAATGCGCTAAGCGGAGAATCGTCATGAGAGGCTGGCCTTTGTAGGGGATGTGGGAGGAGTTATTCCCCCACATTGAACCTCAGGCTTTAGCCCTCCCATTCAATATTTTGGTGAATCAAGTATGGGGTTAGTAGTGCTTATGTAACTATAGTTTACTTTTGTTTTTCTCTGTTCCCACCCTTGGTAGTTAAACTGGGTAGTGAGTTGGGAATAGGAAGCCCAAAAGAATTACCAATGAATG
This sequence comes from Neoceratodus forsteri, assembly GCA_016271365.2. Taxonomy (NCBI): domain Eukaryota; kingdom Metazoa; phylum Chordata; order Ceratodontiformes; family Ceratodontidae; genus Neoceratodus; species Neoceratodus forsteri. Next base: position 921,369,526 of record CM028130.1, on the reverse strand, counting down.
TTCAAAGCGTATGATTACCTCCTCCAACTCATGTAGAGTACGACCAGTACCACGCAGGAGAGGGGGAAAAAACCCAGGTGGAGGGAACCTCTGAGGACCCATGGCTACTGACCCACCCATCCTCTGGGCAGATTAAGAGGAGAGGAACCTAGGTTCTAGCAACCATAATAATTCTGGGAGAAAAGTGAACTGCTTGGAGAGATGACAGTCCATCTTTAAATCCATGGATGATGCATTCAGGATGGATGATTCTGAGGTTGAAGAGATAGGTCTATTCTGAAGGCGCATCTGAATCCTGAGAGTGAAAGAGGTCCAGTCAAAAGGGGGGAATGTAGTGCAGCTTTCCAAGGTGATGATGGATGATGTCCAGAGGGATTACACAGGCTAATGAGCAGGAAGCGCATGATGTGATAAATATGCTACCAGACTTTGAATGGTAGGAATATGATGGTTATGAAGTCATAAGGTAAACAATTTAACTTTGTAGATGGTTGGACATTCAAGTTAGAGGTTGGAGGTTATGAGTTAAGTGGTGAGTGATAAGTTGCAGTGTAAGCATCCATGAAGCAGAAGAAGGAGTTGGACAGAGTCTTTTTGTACCTGGTAGGAGTAGTGATGTGAATGATTTTAGACCAATGAAGGAAGAGTAGTACAGTATATGCAGTAGAGATGGTAACTGAATGTATATGGAATAATTGGAAGTTCAGTACAAGGAATTCGAGAGTTGATTTGAGTATTGATTTCATAATGATACTTGTATAGGCTCTTACTGGTCCGTCAGTAGAAAAGTAGATATGGGTATTTCTGTGGTACAATTGCTGTGACGTGCTGAGGCGGCCATGACTGTTTTGCCTTACAGACAGCCCAATTTCTACATACTGTGGGAAGCCTGGAGATGGTAAATGAAAGAGCCTACACACTGATATGGCAATGGGGAGTCAGGAGCAGTGTAGAATGCCAGGGGTGCCTAGCACTGTAGTTGACAATAGATCTGTTGAGAGGCAAGACTGGGATATTGAGACAACCACATTGGTTACGTATGTTCAGGTTGAGAATCAATAGAAGTCTGCCCTCGGTGAAAGTCTACACTGGAGGGAATATGGGAGGAGAATCATGAGGGATGAGCTAGAAAGACTGCTGGATGGGCAGTTGACCTGATTGATGGTAATATGATGAAGGAATGTAGATGATTATATCAAGTGTGGTGACATCCAGGAGCTAGACAACAGTGGTTTGGATAGAATGCCTTTAGTAAGGCAGCTAGGCACTGGAGATCCAATGTTAGGAATTCTCGGAAGGTATCAGTGAAGGTCTTAGGAGATCCAATGGCTATTGAGAACATGGGAGCCGAGTAACATGATCAACAGAGTCGGTGCTCATAGGAAAAGCTACAGAAAGGTAAAATGGGTGATGTTGGCACTGCGATGAGGTATCTTGCAGTTCCCGTTATTCATAACAGCAATGATGATGATTACAGAGTCACTGCATGACAGAAGGAATTAGGTCAATTTTCCATGTCTAAGATATCCTATGAGACATGGTAGATAGGGAAGCCACATTGCTTGAATTGACAGGATGCATAGGACGTATCCAGTAGAGTTGGATGAGGGATGAGATCTTCTTATAGGCCATTTGAATGGGATTCCGGAACTGATCCAGGGAAGATGACTGGGAAGTATAGATAACTCTATGGTGATGTAAGAGTCTATGAGGCAAGTTGTCCAAGGGATGTTTGCTAGAAGTAGTTTTCCTCAGGTGAAATGAGCAAGTGCTCCATTAAGTAGTGGATGGGAACTGTTAGAATGGCCAGGGTAGGAGTATGAATAGATAAATGGGAGGCATAGCTGACCGGGTAGGAATACTGGCTGGAGATGGGCGTTAGCTTCCCAAAAAAGCCACAGCAAACAGGAAGGAGCCCTGAGCTGCCAGGGGGGGCAAAGAGAAGGCAGCTATCCAAGGATGAAAGGGATAGTCCAGAGTGGATGTCCATGGACTGAAGGAAGGAGTCCGAGGAAAAGACTGTAGAGGCCAAGCATGCAGACTTCAACAGGTGCAGGCAGGAACAGAACAGGGGACAGTGTTGCAGCAAACTTAGTAAAAATGGAGGACAACTGCTGCAGGCCATGAGGTGGATTCATGGAAGATAAATAAGAGAATCTAGGTATTGAGAGCCACAATGTTGAGAAACTTGAGTCCCATGTCTGGAGACGAAGGCAAAAAACAAGTGTAGGGGACAGAAGGTTCTGCGACGATGAAGCATGAGGATCCCATTTTCGAAGGAGAAAGAGAACTCGCAAGGTAGTCGGTGAGGGATGACCAGTTGCAAAAAGGTCCAGGAGGCAGGTGAATGGACTGGAGGCAGAGATGGAACAAGCTGGCAGTGTCCAAATCCAGAGCATGAGGAGGTCAAGGCAGGGACGAATACGATGAGTCCATGGAAGTGCAGGATGTAGATTGGTGAGGTAGAATGTGGAATGCAAACAAATGCAGACACAGGATCCCAGCCCTGGTAGTGGAGGTGAGATGACCATTACATGAAGCTGCCAGGCAGAGGTAGGATGGGGAAGGCAAAAGGGATAAAGAGGCCCGTTTCTGAAGGGAAGTGACAACCGGATAGTCTGCTAGAGGATGCATAAGGGTGAAACAGGGGAGTGCTCGTACAAGTGTCCATCCCCAGCAGTCAGTGCGAGACAACCCGCAGTCGATGCCGCTAGGCAGAGGTAGGACGTTGAATGCAAATGGGGTATAGTGGTCCCGTTCCCAAAGGGAAGTGGCAACTGGGTTCCTGGTGGAGAATGCTTAAGGTTGAAACCGTCGAATGTAGACTCAGACTTCCATTCCTGATAGTCGAAGCAAGAGGACTGGCACTTGATGCCACCAGGCAAAGTATGATGGTGAAGGTAAATGGGGTAAATGACTCCATTTCTGAAGGGAAGTGGCAACTGGGGGATCAGGTAGAGAATGCAGAAGGTAGAAACAGTCAATTGAAGACACAGGCTCCCATTCCTGGTGGTTGAGGTGAGATGATCTTCGCTCGAGGCCAATAGGCAGAGGTAGGATGTTGAAGGCAAATGGGGTAAAGTGGTTCTGTTCCTGAAGGGAAGCAGCAACTGGGTATCAAGTGGAGAATGCATAAGGATTAAACAGTTATTTGCAGATACAGGCTTCCATCCCATTTATGTGAGGTGAGAAGACCTTCACTCGATGCCGCCATGCAATGTAGGATACCAAACGCAAAATAGGTAAAGTGGTCCTGTTCCTGAAGGAAAGCGGCAATCAGAAAGTATGGTAGAGAATGCATAAGTTTGAAACCATTGATTGCAGATACAGGCTTCCATCCCTGGTAGTTGGTGTGAGACGACCTGCGTCTATGGCACCAGGCGGAGGTAGAATGTTGAATGCAAATGGGGTACAGTGGTCCTGTTCCCAAAGGAAAGCAGCAACTGGGAATCGGGTGGAGAATGCATAAAGCTGAAACAGTCGAATGTAGACTCAGGCTCCCAGCCCAGGTAGTCGAGGCGAGACGACCTTGGCTCGAGGCAGCTAGGCATAGGTAGGATGTTGCAGACACATGGGGTAAAGAGGTCCCATTCCTGAAGGGAAGTGGCAACCGGTATCAGGTATAGATAATGCAGTAGTATGACATGGTAGATTGCAGACATGGCTCCCAACCCTGGTAGTCAGGGTGAACTAACCTTCACTCAATGCTGCCAGGCAGAGTTGGGGACCGGGGATGTCAGGTTGTAAGTAGTAGGTATTAATGAGTGTAAAGGAATCCCATCCCCAGTAGACAGGGCAAGCCTACCTTTGCTCAGTACCTCAGAAGGTATGAGTTAGGGACGGAGTCCAGAAAAACTGCTGGTATGGGCTGAGCAGGGAAAAGGCAGCTGGCTGCATAGGCTTAAGCAGGTAAATTGAGAGTCAGTATGAATGTGAAAGAAGCAAGTCAGAGTCAGAGAACTTGAGTCAGTAGGAATGCTACTAAAAGGGGGTTAAGAATAATCCAGGCAGGAGCATGCTGGTAGCGGTGGAATACAATGGATGACTGGAGCTGAGTAGACCATAAGAGTAATGATTCATGTGAAGGTAGCAGAAGCCAGGTAGGCAGGAGGGCAGGGTATACCATATGACAGCACAAAACAGGTGCCTTAGAGATCAAACAAGGAGTAACAGGGTAGAGGTGATGGGAGCGAAAATGGCAGGATGTGCAGGTTCCAATTAGGAGTAGAGGTAGCATGAGTCAGGATGGAAGAAGGGGTATAAATGGGGCTGGAATACCAGTATGAGGAGTGAAAGACCCAAAAGGAAAACCAGGGGAGCAAGGACAGGAACAGGGATGAGGAGCAGAGAGAGGGAAAGGACCAGGAAGAGATAGCAGGATGAAGACTAGCCAGGTAGGAAACAGCGGAACCAGGCAGCAGAATGTCCAAAAAATGGGTAGAGCAGAGCACACTGTAAGGACGGAAACAGGGCAACAATAGTACAGTAGTAGGAAAGCAAAGGATGGGGCAGCACACCAGGACCAGATGCAGGGAAAGGAAACCCGCAGTTGGGAAATTGATAAGCACATGGTTAGATGAGGTAACGGCAAAGGCAGTCAGCATACACAGGCAAGGGAGTGCAACAGTGGACAGACACCAAGGGAATGCAGGAAGAAACAGGAACAAAAGAAATGTGACAAGCAAGGCATCCTGGGAGGAAACCAAAGCGTGACAGAGGCAACACAGGACAGGCTGGGTGAAAATGATGTTGTAGTGCATTTGTGTTGTGCAGGGTCCATGTACCTTGAGGTAAGCAGCTCAATTTGCAGGAGAAGTGAAGTATGTGGCATTAGGAAGTGCTAGGTATAGAGAAAAAAACACTAGTAGCAATAGAGGAAAGGCAGGCGAGTCAGTTGCAGTGCCTGGCGGTGTCCATCACAGGCTAAGGCTAGTCCAGGCAGCACAGCAGCATGGCCATGTTAGCAAAAATGGTAGACCGTAACTGCTCCTCTGTGCAGTGCAAGACACAGGATATGGCCTGGCTGAACCAATGGGGACACGCAGACACAAACAGTAAGTTGAAGGCACAGCCCCAGTAAACAGCATGAATGGGGCCCCACAGGAACAGACATGGTGCATATCCCACCAGTGCAGCAGAAAGAGCAGAACGGTATGCTGACTGCATGGGAACAAGATACAAGATGCAGGAGAAAGAGGTGCTTACATGCCCTGAGGTCCAAGTGAAGCCCCGGCAATGCAAGGGGTGGCAGACAAGCGGAGGTCCAGGGGTTTCAGCATGATAATGGTGATGGTGAGTGTACATTGGCAAAATCAGTTTCGGCAATGTATACCTCCTTACAACAAAAGGGCACCAGAGACTTGGTCTTTGCTCTCGCACCCCTACTAAAGTATTCTGACCCGGAGGTGCATGTCGAGGGGGGGCTGCAAAAGAGGGAAAAAAAAATTCACGGACTAGCATGACAAAATGAACACGTGCCCAGAACCAAACCCGGCACCCTCCCAACACTAGCCTGCCACCAACCCACCACACCACGCAGCCAGCTCGGTAGCCCACTGCTGCACTACACCCCACAAACCCACCATCCCCTTCTGCCCATCACACAGCATGGTCCCCCCCCGTACGTATAGCGACATCCCGTCTCTATATTTGCAGGCCCTGCCATCCGGTCACCCTCCCTGCCTGGTAGCCCTGTGTACAGATGCCATGATTGAGTCACCCTTTTTGGAAGCACTCAATTGGGGTCGCCATAATCACAGGCTACCGTCCAGGGAGCAGGCACACAAATAACAGCCGCTGAGCGATTGAGAAGGATGGCCAAACAGGTGCGGGGGGGAGGAGGAAAATGGAAACAGATGAAGCAAATAGGAGCCTACAGAGATGAAGAAACCAAGGGAGCAGGTGAGGGTAAGGGGGGGAACGAAGGAAGGCGACGAAGAGGGGAAAAAGGAGAGGCGTGGGAAGGAACGTGGGGGGGCCAGGAAAGGAATGAATGGAGGCTCAACCCATGAGCCACACAGGAGCTAGCACCTGCAGTTTTACAATGGGCTAAGTGGAGAATCGCCATGGGAGGCTGGCCTTTGTAGGAGATGTGGGAGGAGCTATTCCCCCACATTGAACTTCGAGCTATAGCCCTCCCATTGTTCAGTGTCCTTCCCCTGCCCTGATCCATGTCCCCATATAGATGAACAGTAACATTGGTGGTCCAGCGGTCCCTCCCCTATTCCCTGACCACCAATCATCCACAATACATTGGTAGTCTAGTGGCCCCCCACATCATAGGGTAGTGAACCACCACCCTGCTCCCCCCAATCTGACCCGTGCTCACGACTAGCATAGCCCTCCTCACACTGTGGTGGCCAGACACAGACTGAACTGTCAATGAACAAGTACAGTAGACAGTATGCACTCATTAGTTGACCCGTCAACCAATAGGCACATATTATCAACTGTACATGCTCATTGACAGTTCAGTCAGTGTCTGGCTGTGATGGTGTGAGGAGGGCTGTGCCAGTCACCGGTGCAGGTTGGGTTGGGTGGGAGAGAGGTGGTGGGTCACACCTGCCAAGGTGGTGGGCTGGGGGGCCTCTAGACTACCAGAGTATTGTGAATGGTCAGCCATTAGAGAACAGGGGAGGGGGGAGGGACCACTGGACCATAAGTGTTACTATCCATCTATAAGGGGACAGGGATCGGGGCAAGGGAGGGACACTGAGCTACCAGTGGTATTTATATCTATGGGGTCAGGGATTGGGGCAGGGGAGGGACACTGAACTACCAATTTTTTTTTTTATCTGTGAGGACAGGGATCAGGGCAGGGAAGGGACACTGAACTACCAATTTTTTTTTTTTTTATCTGTGGGGACGGGAATCGGAGGAGGGGAGGGACACTGAATTACCAATGCTTTTTTTATAAATTTGAACTGGGATTGAGACTGCCAGCCCTTGACAGTGCATAGGCAAGATTTGAGGCACACACTCTCTCTGCACATTGTTAAGGGCTGGGTTTCAGAAGTGTTAATATGTGCTGGTGGTGGCAGCCATTTAGTGCTTCTGAAACCTTTCAATATTGTGTTGTGCTGCATATGCATGAGGAATTGTGCATTTGCATAAGCACAGTACAATATTTGGAGTTGGCACCTGTCCAGGTGTGTGTGGCGATATGTCCTTTTGAATATATACGTCCTTGACAGCTGGCACCATTCCAGGTTAGCAGGCACAAACCCGGTGTGTGCCATGCTGTTTGAAAATGGGGGCCTACTGGACCCTACCTGAAAGAGTGGATGATAGACACTGTCCCAGAATCTTCACTAATCATCAATCATTTTCTAAGGTACACCACTGATCTGTTGATACAACCATTTTTTTGGGGGGGACAGGGAAAGGTGCTTAGTGGCTTTGTACAATGGATATAAAACATCAGACACAGAAAGCCATCTCTGAAGCAAAGCAGACAAATGAAAAATGGCAGACATTTCAGGGATATTAGTAGTGCAGTTAGGGCAGAGTGTGAAATACTGTGCTAAAATGGGGAATATCTTGGACCCAGTTTTCCGACTACTTCTGCCATGGTAGCAAGTCTGCACTCACCGAAACCCTGTTCTCCATAGAGTTGGGCCACATGTATCTCTTCCAACATGGCTCAGCTGAGTCTCCTCTGACCTGACTTGTTTCACCCCATCCCACAAAACTACATCAGCAAGCTTTGCCGGGTTTGAGCTGCCCCAGATTCAATATGCACCACTGCTGTAGGATTAGCACATCAGCATCCCTCAGTGCAATGCAGCCTGCATTGTGCCCTGAAGTTCCATTTCTAGCAGTCCAAGTTACGAGATTCGGCTCACACAACAATCCAGACTGTTACAGAAATAAAATCCCCATTTCAGATTTTATTGCTTTAGGTAGTGTGATGTTAGAGGAATTTAACATACTTATTAGACGGTCCCTAATGTAAATGTAAGAAGCTGATTATTTGTAGACAGCCCTTAGAGCGTAGAGGGTTGTGGGAAGTTTGCTTGGCTGGGGCAGTATGTTTAAGATGGCTGCACAATAAAGATGAGTAAACACTCATGCTGGTTTCATGATCATTAACGAGTAAAACATGGTGTCAGAAGCGGATATAAAAATCTGGAAAGATGGAAAAGAACATAAAAAAGAACTCTAGAAGAAGACGGTCTGGTGAAAAAACTGAGAGAGAAAAAAAAGATGGATAAACTAAATCGTCCGTCAGGTATGCAATTGTCTGGAAATGTAGCTGAAAATTGGAAGAGATTTAAACAAAGGTTTAACATTTATTTAACTGCTAGTGGTGCTGAAAGCGAAGATGGCAAAACAAAGGCCTCGATCTTTCTACATGTAGTTGGGGAAGATGTGTTAGACATTTACAACAGTTTCCAGTTCAATGAGGGCGAAAACATGGATCTTGATGTAATTATGAACAAATTTGAAGAGTACTTTGTACCGAAATGAAACGTAACCTACGAGAGATACAAGTTTTTCACATACGACAAGAAAAAGGGTGATAGCTTTGATCAGTATTTAACAGAGTTACGTTCGCTCTGCAAAACGTACAAATTTGGAGATCTGAAAGAATCATTGATTAAGGATAGAATTATATGTGGAATCACAGACAATGGGCTCAGAGAAAGATTGGTTAGAGAGCAAGATTTAACTTTGGACAAAGCCATAAACGTGTAGAGCTGCTGAAACTGCCAAATCAGAGGCTAAAGAGCTGAACAAAGAAAACATTGGCACTGTACATGCACTAAAGAAGCTTGAGATAAACAAGTGATATTTTTTGAAAACAAAGCAGTAGAAGGAGCAGCAGCCTAATCAGAAAACATGTGGTAGATGTGGAAACAACCATAAACCCAAAGCTTGTCCTGCCTATGAGAAGTCCTGCAGTAAGTGTGGCAAAAATAACCATTTTGCTAAATGCTGCAAAACGAAAGGTGAACAAAATAAAGTTCACATTGTCGAAGAAGATGAGCTGGAAGAGTTCTTTGCAGATTCCGTAGAGCTGTGTGTTTCTGAAAAAAGGAATGGATTGTACCTTTAACTGTGAATGAGACTATCATACCATTCAAGCTTGACACAGGAACACAGGTGAACCTGATTTCATTGCAAGACTATGAAACTCTGCATGTAAAATCTAAAATTCACCCAGCCAAGAGAAAAGTAACTGGTTATACAGGAGAGAATATTCCAGTAAAAGGGAGCTCGCATGGGTAGCTCTGAAGCACAAAGGCCAGCAGTTCAAGTGTCACTGTTAATTGTAGAGAAGGATGTGCAACCAATTCTAGGCATAAGTGCCTGTGAGAAACTCAATTTAGTGAGAAGAGTGTTTGTCGTGACATCACAAGCTGGAGCTAAATGTGAATCGTTATTTACAGAGTACAGCGATGTGTTCAAAGGTCTAGGATGTTTGCCTGGGGAGCACAAAATAAACATAGATGACCAAGTGCCACCTGTAATACACCCCTGCAGGAAAGTGCCATTCACACTGAGGGACAAACTGAAAGAAGAGCTGAACCGCATGAAAGCCACAGGTGTAATTAAGAGAATTGATGAACCTGCAGACTGGGTGAGTTCTTTAGTCATAGTTGAGAAGAAAAACGGTCAGCTCAGAATATGTCTTGACCCCAGAGACTTAAACAGAACTATAAAAAGGGAGTATTTCAAGTTACCTAGCAGAGAAGAGATAAAGTCAGTTTGCTGGTGCCAAATTGTTTAGCAAACTGGACGCTTCTTCAGGATTTTGGCAAATGAAGCTAGATAAGGCTAGTTCAAAGTTATGCCCGTTTAATACTCCAGTAGGAAGATACAGATTTCTTCATCTGCTGTATGGGATACTGTCCATCCAGAAGTTTACCATAAAAGAATTCATATGATTTTTGAGCACATTCCAGGTGTTGAAACCATGATGGATGACATCATTGTGTGCGGTTCCACAAAAGATGAACATGACTTCAGATTGAGACAAGTGCTGGATCTGACAAGAAAAGCAAATCTTAAACTCAACAAAGAAAAATGTGAGTTTTGTGTAAAAGCACTGATCTTTGTGGGTGATATTGTTACAGATCAATGCATTAAACCTGACCCTAAGAAGACATCTGTGATCATGAATATGCAAAAGTCCATCTGCAAAGATGATGTCAGGAGGTTCTTAGGGATGATTAACTACCTAGGGAGGTTTATCCCTCAACTTTCAGCACGATCAGCCCCACTCAGATGGCTGTTGGAGCAGAAAAATGAATGGATGTGGTCACATGAACAGGAGCAAAGCTGGAAAGATCTGAAGAAGGCTATTACAGAAGAACCAGTGTTAAGATTCTATGATTCTGCTAAAGAAACAAGAATATCAGCTGATGCTTCACAGTTTGGCTTGGGCTCAGTACTTCCACAAAATTATGAAAGAATCTGGCAACCTGTAGCATACGCTTCCAGAGCCTTGACGAGCGCCTAGACAAGGTATGCCCAAATTGAAAAAGAGTTACTAGCAATAACTTACGCTTGTGAGCGATTTCATCAGTATGTATATGGTCAAGCCTTCACAGTAGAAACAGACCCCAAGCCTCTAGTAGCTATAATGGCCAGGTCTCTAAATGACTGTCCAATGAGAATACAGAGAATGCTAATTAGATTACAAAAGTACGATGTTCAGTTGATCTATAGTCCTGGAAAGTAAGTGTATGCTGCAGACACACTTTCACATGCTGTAAACAAGAGTGAAAGCCCGGAAACTCAAACAGACAGAGAAATAAAGGCATATGTTGACATGATCATGACCTCTCTTCCTGTGTCCAATGAGAGACAAGAGCAGATCAGAAGAGAAACAGAGGCAGTTGAAACAATGAGAATCCTGAGAAATATCATATTAAAAGGTTGGCCAAAGGAGAAAAGTGCCTGTCCGTTGTCTGTTTATGATTTTTGGATGTGTAGAAGTGACCTATCTGTTGTCCATGACATTATTTTCAAGGGCAATAAATGTGTTATGCCAGGGAAACTGCACAAAGAAATGCTGCACAAAATACATGAAGGGCACTTAGGAGAAGAAAAATGCAAGTGAAGAGCCAGAGAAGTAATGTATTGGCCGAGAATGAATCAAGATATTGCCCTGGTAACTGCAACCTGTGAACTGTGTCTCACATATGGACCAAAGCAGCCAAGCCAGCTGTTATGTCCTCATCCAGTGCCAGGCAGACCATATCAGAAAGTAGGTGCCGACTTGTTTGATTGTAATGGGAAAACCCATATTGTTGTAACAGAGTATTACTCAAATTATCCAGAGGTAGTAACACTGCCTACAACTACCAGTAAAGATGTAATCACCTGCATGAAGTCAATCTTTGCAAGATATGGTGTTCCAAACGAAGTGTTCACTGATAATGGTCCACAGTTTTCCAGTGCTGAGTTCAAACAGTTCGCCTATGAATGGGAATTCATGCACAGTACTTCAAGTCCCAATTTTCCAAGATCAAATGGACAGGCAGAGAGCTCAGTAAAAACTATGAAAAGTCTCATGAAGAAAACACATGATGGAAAAGAAGATTTTTACAAAAGCCTACTGATCTACAGAAGTGCATCATTACAGAATGGGCTTTGTCCAGCGCAAATGCTTATGGGAAGAAGGATCAGGACATATCTGCCAATACATGAAGAGCTTCTGAAGACTCATAACTCAGAACAGGTGAAACAAAGCAAAGAAAGACAAAAGAAAAAGCAAAAACAGTTACATGACAGGACAGCAAGAAACTTACCTGATTTAAGGCCTGGAGATCAAGTATGCCTTAGAGACTACAACAAAGGAGTGTGGCTGAAAAGGGGCACTGTACAAGCATGAATTGCACCAAGGTCGTACCAGATTGAAACAGGAAGAGTAGCGGAGGTGAGACGGAATCGTGTGGATTTAAGACTTCTGCCAAAGGTTGAAGATGCCAATTTGACTGACGTTGACTTACCAACTTTCACAGCAGTCAGTCAAGACAACACCAAAGAGACTGATAGCAAGGACGATTCTGAGCAGTGTGCATCCACTGAAAAGTCACCAGAGAAGGAAGCAAGGCCCAAAAGAGAAATTTGACGTCCAGAGAGACTGGTTGAAACTTGTTAGATAAGTACAGTGGAGTGAGTGGTAAAGACTCACTAGAGAGTGAAGTACTAGTGACCTCTCATCTCAAGATTAGGTTTAGTTTAATTATAAACCTCAGTTTGTAAGAAGTTAAAAAAATAGTAATTCAGCCAAGTTACTGTAATCCAATAATTCAGTTTGAAAATAATATAGAACTTTTCTTTAAGTGAGGAAGATGTGATGTTATAGGAATTTAACATATTTATTAGATGGTCCCTAATATAAATATAAGAAGCTGATTATTTGTCGACAGCCCCTAGAACGTAGAGGGTTGTGGGAAGTTTGCTTGGCTGGGGCAGTATGTTTAAGATGGCTGCAAAATAAAGATGAGTAAACACTCATGCTGGTTTCATGATCATTAACAAGTAGAATAGGTAGCACAGTAGGCGTGTGCAGTCAGTCCCCAGTTCAGTACAGTACCCTGAGAGAGACACAGAGCACTTTTGTGAGGAAGGTGTGGCCCTCAGGGTGATGCTCAAGTACCTGCTGTGCCCCACTGGCGTGCCTGGTTGGCATGGCACTTGCCCTGTCTTGGGGTGCTGCTTAGCTTGTGAGCTCCCTCCCAGACTATCAGTGCATCCCCAGCCAGGAAATACTGTGCCAAGCTGTGCAGCAGGGCCAGCATCTTCACCTGCAGTAGGTCCTGCTGGAAGAGACTCCCAGTCAACGTCGAGAACCCATCTGGCTTCAGGAATGATAAATGCTGCTCCCCCCATCCCCTCAGTGCCAAAGCCCCTCCACCTACAGCAGTGAATGTCATCATGCCCTGGAATTGCTGTCACCATTGCTGCTGGCATTACTGATTCTTTTGCAGGGAAGGGGATTACCATCGTAGGTCACTGTAAATTCAACTACTGGAGGAGATGATTTACTGCCACTGATGTCACCAGAAAGGAATGGAACATGACTTCTTGATCCCCAAGGGAAATGGCACTACTGCCACTGGGTGGGAGGGTGGTCTGCCACCACTGCCACCATTTCTGCTGAGGAGGAATGAGTAAGAAGACACCACTTCAGCTGACCAGTTGGGACACATCGGGGACCTAGAGACAAAGGTAAGCCTCCCCTTGCCTTACCGTGGCTGGCTAGCAGCTTACTTCAAATTACATAGAAATATGGAACCTGACGGCAGATAAGGGCCACTTGGCCCACTTAGTCTGCCCTTTTCCCCCTACCTTATTCTTCTCACTGCAGGCTCTACTTAATCTACAGCTCTTTCTCGCACCCCCACTTCGTTTCCACTAGGATTCCCTTGTGCCTATCCCATGCATTCTTAAACCTCACCCCCACCACCTCTGCTGGAAGGCTGTTCCTGGAATCCACCACTCATTCTGTGAAGAAGTACTTCCTCACATCTCTCCTGAATCTACCCCTTCCAGCTTCATAGCATGTCCCCTTGTTCTTGAGCAACTTCTTTTCTGAAAAACACTTCTCTCCAGTACCTTATTACCCTCATGAGGCATTTAAAGGTCTCTATCATAGCCATCTTCTCCCTCCTCTCTTTCAGGGTACACATATTGAGGTCCTTTAGTTGCTCCTCATAGGGTTTTCGATGCACACACTGTACCATTTTAATTGCCCTCCTCTGGACCACCTCCACTCTGTCTATGTCCTTCTGGAGATGTGGTCTCCAGAACTGGACACAGTACTCAAGGTGGGATCTTGCCAGCTATTTACACAGAGGCAACACCACCTCCCTATTTCTGGTAGCGATACCCCTTCCTATGTTCCCCAGCATCACATTAGCTTTCCCAACTGCTTTGTTGCACTGCCTGACCACCTATAGGTCATCCGATATGATTATCCCCATGTCTCTTTCCTGCTTGGTAGTCATCAATGCTACTCCACCCATTTTGTACTCTGCCCCATGGGTTTCTGTGCCCTAAGTGCATTATTTTGCACCTTTTCTTCACTGGAACACAGCTACCATACTCCTGACCATTCCATGAGTTTTCTCAGGTTTTTGCTCATCCTTTTTCCCTGGCTTTTGCTCATCCTTTCCCTTGGAGTGTCCACTTTGTTGCAGATCTTGGTGTCATCTGCAGAGAGGCAGACCTTCCCTTTAAGCTGCTCATCAAAGCCACTTATAAAGACATTAAAGATGCCTGCTCCCAGCACTAACCCAGGAGGTACCCTACTGGTAACCCACCCTTCTTTGGCATGAACTCTGTTTACCACCACCCTCTGTCGCCTACCCCTAATCAATTTCTTACCCAGTGTACCAGCTTTTTACCCACCCCAAGCTACTCAGTTTGCTTACTAGAAGAACCCTACCCTATAAACACAGAAACATAGGAGTTGATGGCAGATAAGGACTGCAAGACCCATCCAGTCTGCCCATTTCTTTTTCTACCTTATGAATGTGTCATCAGCCTTTGCTCTGTCAATGGCCTATCTATTCATACTCATCTGTATTGCTCCCCTTATGCCAACCCATGCCTGTTTGAAGTGCTGCACTGTATTCATATCCACCTCTTCCTGAGGTAGGCCGTTCCATGCATCCACCACCCTTTCTGTGAAAAAGAACTTCCTCACATTACCCCTTAATCGGTCTCCCTCTAATGTCATGCTGTGTCCTCTTGTCCTGCTATTTTTCTTATATTGAAACATGTTAGACTCTTTCACCTTGTTAATGCCCTTAAGGTGTTTGAATGTTTCGATCATATCACCTCTCTCCCTCCTTTGCAGTCTAGGGTATACATGTTGAGCTCTGTTAATCTGTCCTCACATGTTTTCTGATGCAGTCCTTGCACCATTTTGGTTGCCATTCTCTGGACTGCCTCAATTTGGTTAATGTCCTTGTGAAGGTGTGGCCTCCAGTACTGCATGCAGTACTCCAGATGGAGCCTAACCAGTGTCTTGTAAAGAGGGATTATTACCTCCCTCTTCCGACTTGTGATACCCCTACTAATACACCCCAACATCCCCCTAGCCTTACCTACTGCTTTAGTGGTCTTCTTGGATGATTTGAGGTCATCGGTGATGATGATGCCCAAGCCTCTTTCTTCCCTTGTGACTGCCAGCAACTCCCCTCCCAGCCTATAGGTGGTTTCAGGGTTTCTCTTCCCTATGTGCATGATCTTGCACTTCTTTGCATTAAACCCCAGTTGCCACTTGTTCAACCATTTTGTCAGTTTATCCAGATCTCTTCTCATTCTGTCCACCCCTTCTGGATCATCTACTCTGTTGCAGATCTTGGTGTCATCTGCAAACAGACAAACCTTACTCTCTGGTCCATCTGCAAAGTCACTGATGAAGATATTGAAGAGGACTGGCCCCAGGACTGATCCCTGAGGTACCCCACCTGTGACTTGCATCTCTTCTGAGTGTATTCTGTTTACTACCACTCTGTTTTCTGCCCGTCAACCAGTTTGCCACCCAGGTGACGAACTTCTGACCCACCCTGAGCTTACCCAGCTTATTAATCAATCTTCTATGTGGAACAGTATCGAAAGCTTTGCTGAAGTCAAGGTAGGCGACATCAACTGCTCCCCCTTGGTCCATCACTCTGGTTATCCAGTCAAAGAAATCTATGAGATTAGTTTGACAGGACCTTCCTTTTGTAAATCCATGCTGTCTTGGATCCTGTGCTCCTATAGATTCCAGGTGTTGCACTATCCTTTCCTTGTGGAGTGCCTCTATAATCTTGCCCACTACTGAGGTAAAACGGACTGGTCTATAGTTCCCTGCCTCCTCCCTGCTACCACTCTTGTGGAGCGGGTTCACATGAGCCCTTCTCCAGTCTTCTAGGACCTCTCCTGTGCTCAGAGACTTACTAAACAGTTCTGATAATGGCTCTGCTAGTTCCACCCTTAGCGCCTTTAGTACCCTGGGATGTATGCCATCAGGTCCCATTGCCTTATCTACCCTGAGCTTACCGAGCTCTTGTAGGATCTTTTCTTTTGTGAAGGGACTAGTGCACACCTCCCTCCCCCTTGTGCCCATGGTGCTGAGCTGTGGGCCCTGCCCTACCTTCTCTTCAGTAAATACTGAGCAGAAATATCTACTTAGGATAGATGCTTTTACATGGTCCTCCTCCTCACACACCTCCTTATCCCCTTTGATCTTAGCAATACCCCCTCTGGACTTTCTCCTTTCACTAATGTATCTAAAGAAAGTCTTGTCACCTGCTTTTACTGTTTTTGCTAGTGTTTCCTCGGTTTGGGCCTTTGCCTGCCTTACTGCCTTTCCTGCTTTCCTTAGGGAAGTTTGGTATGCCTCCCTGTCTTCATCCTGCTGCATTCCCTTATATTTCCTGAAGGCCAGCCTTTTGGCTCTGACCTTTTCTGCTACTGTTTTTGAGAACCAAAGTGGTTTCCTCCTTCTTTTGCACTTCCTTTTCTCTCTAACACAATGGGATGTTGCTTCAAGTATTGCATCCTTTATGCTTGCCCACTTTGCCTGTACCCCTTCACCTGTATTTCTTTTTGCCAGGGCTAGCTTAACTCTGTTGGCCATCTTATCAAAGTCAGCTCCTCTGAAGTCCCATACATTTACCTTGGATTGGGATGGTTTAGTTCTAGTGGCCAACTTGAACCGTATCATGTGATGGTCACTGGCCCCCAGGTGACCTTCTACCTGAAGATCTGTGATCCTTTCCCCATTAGTCAGTACTAGATCTAGGATAGCCCTGTCTCTTGTGGGTTGTAGTACCAGTTATTTGAGGCCCTTCCCCTGCAGGGAATCTATCATGTGTCTAGTTCTGACAGATGTTCCTGCTGGTATTGACCAATCTGTATCTGGCACGTTGAAGTCTCCCAATATCAGAACCTCCCCTTTAGTTGTCATGTTTTGTATATCTTCTAACAGTAATGTGTCTATGTCCTCCCCCTGGTCTGCAGGCCTGTAGACAACCCCAGTTCATTTGGCTGTCCCATTTCCTGTTTCTAGGGTGACCCACAGTTCTTCTGGCTCCTTATGTGCATTCTGAATTTCTGCAGCTTTGATATTTTCATTGACATACAGGACCACTTCACCCCCCCCCCTTTTGCACCTTGGTCTCTTCTGAACAGTACATAGCCAGGTGCTGAAGTCTCACACTGTGAGCATTTGTGTACATAATTTTCCACTGGCCAGATTTTGGTGTATTAGTTGTTGGGCGAGGTCTGGCATTTCCCCTATGCGTCGTATGGGGAGCCGGACCATTTTCCTTACCTGGTGATGCAAATAACTACAAACATGCTGAACTCTTGTTTGACCACTAGCTGAGGGGGGTGAGGTGTTCTTTCCATTCGACACGTGGGGTGCTGCACCTCTCTCCCCATTTGCTAGTTTAAATATTCTGCAAAGACATCAAACTTCTGCCCCAATGCACTGACTCCCTCTTCAGTCAGATGCAGTCCATCAAATTTAAAGAACTTTCGCTCCCAAAACTGTTGCCAGTTCCTTAATTTGTCTCCTTTTTCCTGGCACCAGCCCTTGAGCCATATGTTTAGCTCCTCTACCTCCCCTTCTCTGACCTTCTGTCCATCTGCCCCCTCTCTCAGATTGGCAGGATCCTAGAGAAGGAGATGCCGGATGAAATGGATGATAGTTTGTCACCCAGTCTGGTCAGGTGTTCCTTGGTCTCCACAACTGACCGGCTGGTGAGATCATTAATCCCTATGTGTACCAGGACATCAATGTTTTCTCCTGCTTCCTGAACAATTTTAACAATGCGGTCAGTGTCTCTCCACGCTGATGTACCTGGGAGACATCTGACCATTACACCAGGCTGGAGATAGGTATCAACTCCCTGAATCATGGAGTCTCCTATGATCAGAAGTTGTTTGGATTTCCTTTTTGCTTTTTTTGTTTTGGTTCCTGTTTTGGGCGAGTTTTGTTGTGCTAGCTCCTGTGCTGCAGTGTCCTGCTCTGCAGTGTTCTCTGCCCCTTTGTTTGATTCAGAGATAGAGGCAGATACATGTTTGTAGTTTTTATATTCTTTGTGGAGGTAATATGTTGGAGAGCACCGAGTGATGGGGCACCTGATTTGCCCCTCCTAACCACCTGCCAACCTCCCTGACCAACTACCCTCTGCGGTCGAGGTGCTTCTGTTGGATGTTGGGGAAATGTCGGGCGGTTCTTATAATATATTTCCTCTTGAATATGCAACTTGAGGTGCGCAGTCTCTGCCCATGCTTCCTGGAGCTAAGCCCTTAGATGTCCAATGGCCCAGCATGTAGGACAGTGTTCTAAATCCTGTAAAACTGTCCTTCTAAAAAGTGTTCTGCAGTACCTGCAGTTAATGTTATCCATTCTAGATAAGTAGCTGGGTTTATAACCTGGTCAGAGTAATTAGAAGGAAGAAAATGAAAGCAAATGTTTGATTTTGTGTTTTGTTTGTTTGTTTTTGTATAACTTGTTTTAACAAGTTAAATTATTAGTGCCCCTGTAAATGAGGTCACTGTGTGGATACCCCTCTGATCCGCCCCTTCCTGCTTTGCCACAGGAAATGTTACAACGGTGCTGTCCTATAAAAGGAGTGTAGTATGGGGTGGTTGGGGATGGAGGTGGGTGGCTGGGGCCTTAACCTGCCGAAAAAGAAGAACCATGGACAAAAGAAACAAGGAGGTAAGAGCAGAAACAATCAGCCAGCAACAAATGCAGTAGCCCTGAAAGCTTATCTTAATGACAGATAAAACTGTAAAACTTGTAAAGCAGCACCTGTAATAATGTCACAGATGGTATACCCTGTAAGAAACACTTTGCTACAGAGAAAAATAAAGCAGTAACAGAAGACATACCTTGCAAAAGACAATTTGAATCAGATTACAGCAGTAATCTGTTAGCACACACCTGTAGGCACACCCTGTAATAGTGCAGTAGAAGGTATTCCCAGCAACACACAATTTGAATCAAAGAAAAATAAAGCAATCAAATTTTAGCAACAAACAGTAATAACCCCTGTGAGTACAACATAAAAATAACAACACAGAGTAAATCTGCCTAGCCAAAAGAAGCCTTAGTCCTTTCCCTTGCTCTAGTAAGGTTCTTTGCTCTGTCCTTTCAAGCAACCTAGAAGAAAAGAGCTCAGGTGAAGCTAGGTGCGTTGGACAGGAAACCTAGTCTTCCACCTCCAAGATATCAACTAACCTGACCTTTTAACCCTTCCTTCTGTTAGAAGTTTGGAGGCAGTATAGCGCAGTGGTTTAAGGCTCTGAACTGCAAATCTGGTGACATCCCGCAGCCCAGACCTGGGTTTGAAGCGCACAGCTTCCACTTGCATACTGTGTGACCCTGAGCAAGTCACTTAACTTCTCTGTGCTCCCAGGTTGCACCTGTAAAAAAGCTTTCAGCTTAGTGTGCTACTCCTGGTTAAACAACTAAAAAAAGTTACTGACAGTTTGTCAGCTCCACCCCCCAGATACACATCTAAACCCCTGGAAAAGTTGTGGGAGGAAAGCAATTAGCGCCTTCAATGTGAGAAGGAGATTGAAACACCTCTGAGACAAAAAACATTTCAGCAATAAAATAAAATAGTGGCAAACAGTAATTTTGCTTATGTAAACCCTAGGTGGCACTATCCCAAGGGCTACTACCCCTGCCTGCTTGGCTAGTAGCAGGTTAAGAGGCCTGAGTTCTGAAATGGATGCCTCCCCCCGGAGGTCAGGATTGGTAGTGGTCAAGCAGACCTGGGCACAGCCCTCCAGGACACTGTAACCCCCCTCTTTCCCCTCTAGTGGCCTGAACACTGTACAGTAATCACTTTCACAATATCCCTGGTACACCATACAATTACCCACACTGTTTGCACTTACCATCAGGTCTGATTCCTCTGGCTCGACCCTAGGGACCCCTGTAAAACAAGGTTATGCACAGCAAATAGTAACAGTACAGTACTTTGAGCACAAACTGGAACCACAGTCAGATTACATGCAGAAAAAGTTAGATCTGATTTATTCAGGGGACTTGAACAAGGAAGGGGCAAAGTCAGGTTAATTAGCTTAAACGTTATATCAATCAAGCAGTTATGCATGCGCTTTGAGTCCCTTCACACAGTCACACCTCTGGGTACCCAGGTGGAGAAGAGATGGGCTAGCCAGGACTGTTGCCCGGGGGTTGCAGCTGGTTGGGGCCCTGTGATGGAAACACATTATGCACAGTACACTATTTATAATCCGGAGCCAGAGGGCTCAGTTCTTAAAGGAAATGAAATAAGATAATCAGGTGACACACTCAGATTAAGCTGTTGTTGCAGGGAGCTACCCTGGAATTTACTCATGATACCCAAGACTGGACACAGGCTGGACAAAGCTCGAGACTGCAGGTGGTTGATCTGGAATGCCAGGAGAAGCAGAGCCCACATGAGTCACAGAGGTGTCGTTCCTGTTCAAGTGTGGAGCAGGGGGGCTGATCCCCAGGCAGGTCTCTCGTCGATGGCTTCTCTGTGCTGTGGGTAGTCTGGCTGGGCCAGTCTGGCAAGGCCCAGACCACATGGAGACAAATTCAGATGCAGTACGTTTTGGGCTGGATACAGCTTCCTGCTAGCAGAACACAGTTCACACAGTGGGGAACTAACTCACAACCCACTAGCAGCTCATAGCACATTTACATGTACAGGAATTCTACTGTACCAGGCAAAGTGCTCCCCGGTCACAATCGCAAAGTCTCTGCACACATTAGGAGCTTAGGGGTAGCTGGAACTCCTGACAGACCGATCGCATTCAGCAAAATCTTCAGTCTTCTTCAGGTTGAGCCTGACCCACTTCAGTAGCTTACTTTAGACACACAAACTTGGATTTAGTCCAAAATAATTCTGTTCTCTCCCTCTCAGGAGCAGCAGCAGATGTGCAAGCCAAAAACCTCAACCCTTTCACAGTTTTCCCATGCAAATCCACTCAGGATTACTGCCCAAAATACACCTGAGCTCTTCTCATTTTACTTCCCAGCTCAGAACTAACTGAAAACTGCCAGCAGCCTGGGACTTCCCTAAGATCCAAAAGATTTGGTTGGCTGATTTAGCTGTCAGTCAAAGCAAGAGCTCCCCCTTCAGTTGCAAAACAGGCGCAAAAAGTTCAAAACTACAATTCCTACAGACTTTGACTTCAGACAGCTCCTGTAGTCTGGCTACATTTTAGGTCCCACCAGAACTGATTGGTCCAATTTGCAGTCTAGGACCAAGATAGTGGAGACAAACAAAACAGTGCTTGCTATAAAGAAGGCAGGTTAGACAAACTACATTATCATTATCACTTTAAATGATTTTCAGTAAATAGTTACATCTTTCAACAGAGCTCCCTCTCAGATTACTTAAACTGAAATTAGGCAACTCTTAAAAAGACAGTACACAGAGGCTGTACAGGCTCTGGTAATCACATTTAAACTGCTGAAACTCAGGACACCAACTTGGCAGTGAGCATTTAAGCAAGCTCAAGGAAGACTTTTTGGGAACCCCCATTTGTAGGTGGGTTACACCATTCCCTGCCTGGGAAAACTTGGCATTTGCGTCAAGTCTGTACCATCATAACATTGAAAATGCAACATATACAGTACAAGATATTTATATCATTAGCATACTATACAAGTACTATCTGATTCATCAATTGGCATAACTTGTCACTTTACAACGTACTCCACTATATCATTTCCATTCTGACAATACATTATGCATATTTCTCACAGGTAAATTGAACATTACTATACAGAATCATGTAATAACTTCTTGTACGCTAAACAATGCAGAAGGGGGCCCTTCCCTATCAGCTAAATTGGGGCTGAATGGGGCAGGGGCCTGATGGTGAGAGGGCAAAACAAGTAAGCTGGAATGGGCCATCAAGCTCAATTTGGGCAGTGAGCTCTTGAAGATATAAACACCTTTGTGGACTACATTGAGAGGCAAATCCACTGGCCTCCCAGGGGAATCGTAACTGAAGTGCGCCACTGGCTTGACAGCTTGGCCAGTCTTTCTGGGATGAAAAACCACAGTCTCTGTACTTTCAGCAATGGTCTTGGAGCTTCCATCACTTGTGAGGGGTGCTTCTGCATGAAGGGGAATGCCCAAGCTGGGAGCACTGTCAGCCCCTTGCTCTGTAGTCTCTGTTTCTACAACACTTGGCTCATTTTGAAGACACTCTGGCACTGAAGGAGGGTTGTCAGCACTCTCATAGTGTTCCTCAGGTTCTGGCATGTCACTAGAAAGACTCATACCATCAGCCTCTCCTTCAGGCAAATCATACAGTTCCATGATACACAAAGACTCAGCATCCTCAGACGTGATACTTTGCACTTCACCTTCAGGGAGCATTGGCTCCAAGGATGATGCCAGGGCGTTAGGCAGTCCAGAAGGCCCAGCTTCATCCCCATAATTCAACATAGGATTTCCACGAAACAACTGACTCAGTTCATATGATGGGTAATAGGCATTATCACACTCGCTGTCATCCGAGTTAGACTGGCAGTCACTATCATTCTGGGCCTGCTGCGGGGGGGAAGTCTTAAATCGTCAACCACGGGGACAGGCTGACTCTGTTTCTTTCTTGCAGCAGCACGAGTCACTGGTCCAGGGGAATCAATATCGGTGGGTTCAGCCTCAATTATAACTTGACCAATAAGTAGCAAGTGGTTACGGTGCATGGTCTTGACAGCTTTGGAGTTATTCTGTGGGCGCACTTTGTACACTGGCAAATCATCCAACTTTCCAATTATGACATGGGGAAGATGGTGCCATCAATCAGCAATTTTGTGTTTACCATGCAATCCTAAATTTTGCAACAACACACGGTCTCCAGGCCTAAGCTCTAGAGCCTTTACTTTTCTATCATGTCTGTCTTTGTTGGCTAGATTTCTTTTGGTGGCCATTGTCTTGGCCAGTTGACAGGCATGGTTCAATTGAGCTTTAAGTTTTTGTACATATTGCAGATAATCTTTGGCTTGGACCCCATCAGGAGAAACCCCAAAACAGACATCAACAGGCAGTCGGGCCTCTCTCCTGAACATGAGGCGGTATTGGGGAAACCGGTAGCATCATTCTTTGTGCAATTGTGTCGTGTACCAAGGTGCTAATCTGCTGGCTCCATTTATGCTTATCTTTTGGTTGGAGGGTGCCTAGCATGTCTATTAGGGCGTGGTTAAAGCTTTCTGGTTGAGGATCCCCCTGCGGGTGATAAAGAGTGGTTCTTGACTTTCACACCCTCCATAGAGAGAGCATTTCTTTGATTAGCTGACTCTCAAAGTCCCGGCCCTGATCAGAGTGAATTCGCTGGAGGGCACCATAGTGGACAAAGAATTTTCCACTAGCACCTTGGCCACAGTAGATGCTTTTTGATTTTTGGTGGGAAAAGCTTGTGAATACCATGTGAAATGGTCCGTAACCACTAACACATTGCCAATGTTTAGCTGATCAGGCTCTAAACTCAAGAAGTCTATGCAGACTAGTTGCATTGGGGTGTTGGTAGTAATGTTGACAAGAGGGGCAGCCCTCTGAAGCAGGGCTTTTCTCTGCAAGCAGTGACTACAAGTCCTTACATGGTGCTCAGCATTGGCCCCCATCTTGGGCCAGTAGAATTGAGATCGTACTAGGTCAAGGGTCCGGTCAATACCGAGGCGGTCCATATGACTGTGAAGGGACCTCAGTACCAAATCTTTGAAGGCTGTGGGCAGGACCAATTGTTGCTTGTCTATTTGGCCACCCCGATCTAGTCTCTTTATACAACAACTGATTAAGCAGCTTCAACCTGGGGCCTTCTTTAAACAATAAAGAGATTTGCAGATCAGAGGAATGCAACTTGGACACATCTTTTCCTGCACGAAAGGCGTCAAGTGCTGGCTGAATCATAGGATCTTGGGATTGAGCCCACTGAATGCTGTCATTGTCAAACTGAGGAAGTGCACTAATATCTAGAGCAGAGAAGTGGCAATATGCAGCCGGTATGCAGATGTCAGAGGGGCCCAAGCAATCTACTAAGCAGTCCGCTGTGTCTGTAGACATCTGTTCATTTCTATCAAACTTTTGGCACAGTGCTCGGATATCAGGTTCAGACAGCCTGACCCAGTCACTCTTGGAAATGGGCCTCCGAGATAGGGCATCAGCATCAATATGATTCAGGCCCAGTCTGTATTCTACAGCATAATCATATGTTGACAATGCAGAAAGCCACCGGTGCCCTGTGGCGTCTAACTTAGCTGAAGTCTGTACATAGGTCAATGGGTTATTGTCAGTCCTCACCAATATTTTTGCCCCATAGAGGTTATCATGAAACTGGTTGACAATGGCCCATTTTAATGCAAGGAACTCCAACTTGTGCACAGGGTAGTTTCACTCTGACAGGGTCAAGCTCCTACTGGCGAATGCCACTGGTCTCAAACCATATTCATGGTCTTGATACAGTACAGCTCCTAGACCCTGCAGACTGGCATCAGTATGCAGCACATAGGGTTTGGTGGGATCTAGCGCATGGTGATGGGGCGTAAGAGCTGGTATATGCGACTCGTGGAAAGCTGCTTCACAGTCAGGCATCCCATGGGACCCGAAAAGTTCACCTGGGTGGAAATATGCTTTGTCTAGTTCTTTGACTGACCCTTTTTTGTATTTCTGATTGGTAGGAGGGTAACCCTGGGTAAGATTCAAGAGTGGCCGAATCACTTTGGTATAGTCCTTTATGAACCAGCGGTAGTAGCCACAGAATCCCAGGAAACATTGTAGTTCTTTTAAATTGTGGGGCTGGGGCCAAGTAGTCAAGGCTTCAACTTTACTGGGATCAGTCTCTATCCCCTCTGTAGACTCTATGTGCCCCACGTATTCCACAGAGGTTTGGAAAAACTGGCACTTGTCGATGGACAGCTTGAGGCCAAAATCTTCCAGTTGGTCTAGTACTTTGAACGGTTGACTCTCATGTTCCTCTAGGGAGCTCCCGAACACAATGACATCGTCCAAGTACACCAGGCATTCTAGCAAATTCATGTCTCCCACTGCTCGTTCCATCAGTCACTGGAAGGTGGCTGGGGTGCCCAGTATTCCCTGTGACATTCTCAGGAATTCATAGAACCCCAAAGGACAGATGAAGGCAGTCTTCTCATTGTCCTCCGGAGTCATTGGAATCTGGTAATATCCACTGCGAAGATCCAACACCGAGAACCATTTGCTCCCATTCAAACAATCCAGAGCATCTTGTATACGGGGCATGGTGTATTGATCGGGGATGGTCCGCCGATTCAGTGTTCAATAATCAACACACATTCTCACAGATCCATTCTTTTTACACACAACCACAATGGGAGAAGCATATGGGCTCCTGGATTCTTGTATCACACCAGCCGTGGGCATTTCCTACAAGTGTTTTCTCACATTGTCTATGTCTGTAGGGGCTAGGCGTCATGACTTCTCTTGAAATGGCCGTTCATCGTGCAGGCGTATGTGATGCTCCACACCCTGGACACATCCCATGTCCCATTCCTTCAATGAAAACACGTGATCTCTCTGGGCAAGTTTCTGGCTAATTCTAGTCTTCCATTCAGCTGGCAATGGGGAGTCACCAAAATCAAACAAGTCGGGAATCACTCTATCTGTCTTGCCAGGGTACTTGTTGCTGGGCAACACTGCAGTGTCTGTGCAGTGTACCATAGCTAGGGTGCATCCACTGTTCACCTGGATCTCCCGATCTGACACATTATGAATCTGGACCATCAATCATCATGCATAGGCATGAGCACGAGGTGGCAAGATGCTGGACTTAACCAATAATCCTTCCGGAAATTTTCCATCGTCTGGCACATCCAACATCAGTATTTTGTTCTTGACATCTTTGCGGAGGTGGACCTCCCCTTGAACGGTACACTGGATGTTAGGGGCCAGTACCATTGAATCTGGATCCTTCTTCCACATGATCCCTACCGGTTCATCCTGGTCCACTCCCTTGGGGTTCTGTTGCAAATCATAGGCCCTCTTGATTAGAGCAGGAATTCTTAGGGCCCTCCCAGTCCATCGCCCTTGTTTCTCGTGACAGACTTGTGCCCGTCTCCCAAAAATATAGGTGTTGGTCCCAATTAACAGGGGAACCCCATCATATAGTCCAGTAGGGGGACACACTAAGGCCAGTGTCTTGACTTGCTCCTCTACATCAGTTACAGCTGCAGGAAATGACAACCAGAGGTGGACATATCCTAGGTAGAGATAAGACTTGTCGTTCAGCCCCCACACTTGTAGGCCTTCCAGGGATTGTAAGAGCACAGCAGATAAGTATCTGTCATACCAGTCCTTAAATACAATGGTCACTTGCGACCCACTGTCCAGCACAGCCCGAGTAGGAATATCATTCGCAGCCACGGTAGTCTCCATTGAAGGGCCCACTATTTTGGACCAGTCTGGAGGACAGCAGCAGGGGCCTGGACAGATGATTTAGCCACATAGGGATTTGAGTTACTACTTCTTGAACCCTCACTGTGGTAATTTTGGATACTCTTTGACCGCCGATTCGTTCTCCGAAGCTCTCTTTGAAGCCTGTACATAACTTTATCTAGGTCTTTTGTGGACTGGCAGTCTCTCTTCATGTGCCCATCCTTCCCACAGTTTTGGTAAAATATGTTTTCTGGGATTTGGGGTGGCCGAGGCATCACACTGGGAGCTGGGGCAGTGGTACTACCAACTGAAAATCTTGGTGTCATCTCTGTCTGCTGTGTGGTGAACATTTGGAGACATCTCATCAATTCTCTTACTTCCATAGTCAAGGCATTGAGTTTCGAGCTGCTGTCACCAGGAGATGCCTGGGTGGACACCCCAACCCCCATAGCAGATGCAGTTGGATAAGGGTCGGGGCCTGTACTTGCAGGAGCGGCTTTCATAAAGAGACTGTTTTTTGTTTCCCTGAACTCTCTCAGCAGTTCATCCCATAATGGCACACCCTCATTGGTCTCCACTTCGAAAGGGGCTTCCGATGCTGTGATCACTTGGGCTGCGCTCACCCTAGAATTACAATCCCCCTCTTCATCTTCAATCTCCTGGAGTTCTTTTATCAAGTCACAATAGTCCGGTGGGCTACCCCTTCTATCTGGGAGCCTTAATTGAAGGAGCTGCAATTTAGAATGCTTTGCATGTTGCAGTATGTGCCCCAACCTCACATGGTTTAAGTCACTGGCGGCTACCGCACCTTTTCGGTAAGCCTTCTGCAGCACTCTTTCCAGACGTGTAACATATGGAGACAAACTTTCTCCTGATCATTGTTTTGTACCTTGAAATTTTCACATCAAGTTCTCCCCTGACTCAGTGCTTCCCAAAATTGCCTTTGAGTGCAGATAGGTACTTCTGGGCAGATGCATCAGGATTTGTGGACCTCAGAAATTTAATGGCCTCTAGGGTGGGACCCCTCAAACTTTATATGATCCTTTTCCATTTCTCAGCCTCCGCACACTACCATTCAGGTACCAAAGGGGCAACACAATCTATCCAGATCTCCCAATAATCCTCCCCTTGGGGGGTGGGGAGGGTGCCGGAGAAGATTCTCAACCTTCGGTAAGAGTCGTGACTAATGGCAGGTACAGACATAGGAGCCAGCATTGGCACGGGCACAGAAGGAGGGGCACTAACGGGTGCTGGAGCGGGAGGAGGTGTTGTGGGATGAACACCCCGAGGTGGCAGGAATAGTTTCTTTAAGTTCTCCACAGTTTTCCCTTCCTCCAGCAACAACTTAGCAAATTTCCTCCTCAAAAGTCTCAGATAATGGGAGGGCTCATTCTCCTCGGGGTCTTTACTGTCTTTAGTTATCACTCTCCAGGCAGTGAGGGCTCCTTCGGGGGTGATAGTCCGTGGCACTTTGGAACTGTCTACTGGGTCCTTACACTCTACTAATGCTATGAAACTTTGGGCGAGCAGATTAGCCTGTCGACCCACCACCACAGGGTTTTGTAAACATTCAACCTTGGAAAGTACTCCCTATACAGTGTCCTTATTGGTACCCAGGGGAATATCCAGGATAAGTATAGTATTTTTGGGGTCGATCTCCTGTCCAGTACACCATCCCACCAACTGGTGTACAGCCACTTCTGTTGGGGTAGCCATTTATTTTTAACAGCAATTTGCAGATTTGGCCACTAGGGGATGCTAATCCCAGTGGTGCCTCCAAGATGTAACCCCTAGGTGGTGCTATCTCCAGAGCTACTACCCCTGCCTGCTTGGCTAGTAGCAGGTTAAGGGGCCAGAGTTCTGAAACGGGTGCCTCCACCTGGAGGTCAGGGTTGGCAGTGGTCAAGCTAACCTGGGCACAGCCCTCCAGGACACTGTAACCCCCCCCCTTTTTCCCCTCTAGTGGCCTGAACACTGTACAATCATCACTTTCACAATACCCCTGGTACACCACACAATTGCCCACACTGCACTTACCACCAGGGCTGGTTCCTCTGGCTCGACCCTGGGGACCCTCTGTAAAACAAGGTTATGCACAGCAAATAGCAAGAGTACAGTACTTTGAGCACAAACTGGAACCACAGTCTGATAGAAACACAGAAACATAGAATTTGATGGCAGATAAGGACCACTTGGCCCACCCAGTCTGCCCATTTCCCTACCTACTGGATAAGCTGCAGATCCTAGTTAACCAGCAGCCTACTTCTTCCTACTCCCACCCCTAGAATGGCCTTATGACTGTCCCATGCATGCTTGAATTCCACCACTGTTTTTGACTACACAACCTCCTCCGGAAGGCCATTCCATGCATCCATAGCCCTCTCTGTGAAAAAATACTTCCTTAAATTACCTCTGAGCTGCCCCCCATCTTCAAATTGTGCCCCCTTGTTCTTGCACACCTCTTTTTTTGAAAGATGCTACCCTTTTGGACTTTGTCGATTCCCTTGAGGTACTTGAAAGTTTCTGTCATGTCCCCCCTCTCCCTCCTTTCCTCAAGGCTATACATATTAAGCTCCTTTAGTCTCTCTTCATATGTCTTCTGGTGCAGACCCTGCACCATTTTAGTTGCCCTCCTCAGATTACATGCAGAAAAAGTTAGATCTGATTTATCAGTGGACTTGAACAAGGAAGGGGCAAAATCAGGTTAATTAGCTTAAAGGTTATATCAATCAAGCAGTTATGCATGCGCTTTGAGTCCCCCCTCACAGTCACACCTCTGGGTACCCAGGTGGAGAAGAGATGGGCTAGCCAGGACTGTTTCCCGGGGCTGCAGTTGGTTGGAGCCCTGTGATGGTAAGCATAACATGCACAGTACACAATATTTGTAATCTGGAGCCAGAGGGCTCAGTTCATAAAGGAAACAAAACAAGACAATAAGATGACACACTCCGATTAAGCTGTTGTTGCAGGGAGCTACCCTGGTATTTACTCATGATACCCAAGACTAGATACAGGCTGGACGAAAATAGAGATGGCAGGTGGTTGATCTGGAATGCCAGGAGAAGCAGGGCCCACACGAGTCGCAGAGGCGTTGTTGCTTTTCATGTGTCGCGCAGGGGGCTGATCCCCAGGCAGGTCTCTCGTCGATGGCTTCTCTGTGCAGTGGGTAGTCTGGCTGGGCCAGCCTGGCAAGGCCCAGACCACATGGAGACAAATTTAGATGCAGTCTATTTTAGGTTGGATACAGCTTCCAGTAAGCAGAACACAGTTCACACAGTTCACTGCTGCCCTAGGAGCTCTGCCTCCCTCCCTGGAAGTGTAACCGTTTAGTGCCTTACGATTCCCCCTAGTGTGCCTTCCTATCTCCCTGGCAGCCTGCTGCTGCCCGCCTAAACCTCCTGCGCAAACACATCACCATCTTACCTCACAAAATAATTAAAAACGTATTATCCCCCAGTTTAGCCTACTGTTGTTCACCGACTTTGAATAAACCATTCCCGTTCGACCGGCGCCAACCCTCCTGATCACACTTAAACCTAATCGTTTTCACTGGTGACTCCCCCCGCCTCCCGCTATTGCTAAGGACTCCTGTCTCTTGCATTTTAATTTTCTCATTGTTTTCTCTACCTCGCGTTTTCACCTGCTTTCACCACCTCCCCCAACAGCTTCTTTCTGCCCCCCCACCTGTACATCGTCACTGTTTCCTTTGTTCCAGGGGTAATCTGTAGACCTCTTATAGACTGTAAACTTACAGCTGCCTCTCTCTCTTCCTCCCTAGATTCGGACCGCAGGATTGGCCAGCCGTGTGCCCCGTTGGCACGGCTCGGGGCCCCCCGACGCCATCACCAGCCACTGAAAAACCCTCTCAGTAGCCGGGTAAGGACTTCTTTGGGCCGGGGAAGTAGGGATCCTCTGTGATTGGCTGACCGGGCTCTGAGACGCTTGCCCATTGGCTGCCGGCTCCAGACACTATATTCCTATTGGTGACATAGCTTGTGTGCTGTGCTGGGCTCGGAGTCCATTCACTTGCACTGCTCTTGGAGCAATTTTACGCCCACCCCTCCCCGACCTTTATTAAATAGGCCCTTCGCCCCACCTCTGCAAATAGGAATCCACCCCCTCACCAACCATCCAACCTGCTCCCACAGCCTAGTTCCCTTCCCCTCCGAGGCTCTGCCTGACTGCCCTCTCTGCTCAACTAAACACGCCCCTTCAAAACCTCTAAAAACTATCTTAATTTTCCCTCTACCTACTTCCGACTATTCTAACCTCATACTTCGTCTTACACCTAGTTCCCAGTGCTGTACTTACTCACTAAAAATGCTTTCCCATGTAAACCTCCTCCTGTCTTTTCTATCTCTCTCCATTTGTTGTCCACTGTGTCAACGTCCTCTCTCCTCCTACCCCACGCAGCCTCCCACTGTAAGCATCTTGACATCCTACCTTCTTTATGGAACCATGGCAAATACCTTTATTTCTATCTGAGGCACCTCATTACTAAGGACTGGGTGAAACTAATCGCACTGGCTGGAAAAATCATATTTGAGCACCTGTCGCTAGCAACCTCCTTTGTTGGGACCCTAGGCGACTGCACTGTATCCAAACCTGCAGCATGCAGAGGAAAACGTTACATGGTATGAGCTACGGGAGATATCCCTCAAACTGCTGCTCCTCCTACTTCTCATGTCTGGTGGGATCCACCCAAACCCTGGCCCTGGCTCAAACATTAAGATAAAGCCTGCAAAAACTGAAAATGGGCTATCCATTTTTACTCTAAATATCTGCAGCCTCCTTCCTAAGCTGGCATCTCTTCAAGCCTTTATTGGACAACATAAACCTGACATACTTGTAATTGTTGAGACCTGGCTAACACCTAGCACTCCAGATCATGCAATCTCACTCCAAGGCTACAACCTCTTCAGGCTTGACCGGGTAAAAAGAAAGGGGGGGGCGGATGTGTTATCTATATAAGGGACTACCTCTCGTGCCACCCTGCCAGTTTCTCCCCAGCAAACACCCTAGTACAACTTCTCCCTGTCAAGCTTCTCCTTGGTGCCCAAAACAAAGTGCTTACCATGGCTGCAGTCTATATCCCCCCTAAAGACCCACAAGCCGGGCTCCAGTCTATCCTTGAATTTGCAAGATTACAACCTCCTGACTCTGAGCCTCCTTCTCGGTGATTTCAATATAAATTGGCTTGCCTCAGATATCAGACCCAGCAGGGATACTATCCTAGCAACCAACCCTAACACAGATGGTCAACTCCCTACTAGAAAAACTACAAGACTGGAACCAGCACTCTATTGACTGGATACTTACTAATCGCCCGGACCGGATAAAAACACCACCGTTCTCTCCGACTCCCTCAGTGACCACTCCCTGTGATCTGTATCGGACAAATAAATTCCACAAACCACCTCCTAAAACCTATCCTAAGTTGAATGCTACCACCGCGAGCCTTGCTAAGCTAAAGACCTGCCTCCTACAACAAGACTGGTCCCCTATCTACAATACGCTGGATGTTGACGCTGCCTTAGACTTCTTCATTAAAACTTTCAACACTGCCTGTGACACCTACGCACCTTTCAAAAACGTAAAATCAAAGCCCTCTCTAATCCCTGGCTAACAGCCAAACTACTGGCTCAGCTCAAAGCATGTGACCTTCTTTGGGCTATAGCCAGGGCCATAGGCTCCATAACAGACTCACTTAACTACAAACAGGCGCGGAACCCATGCACTTCACAAATTAGGCAAATGAAGAGCTCCTACTTCAAGAATGCTCTAGAAACCACCTGGGGTGAAGGGAGATTCTTCTGGGACAATATACGTAATATTACAGGCAAACAGTCTAAATCCTCTCCCACGGCAATGAACATTGATGGCTCCACTACCCGTGACCCTAAGACTTCGGCCGATGCCCTAAATAAAACCTTCACAGACCTCAGTGGTGTCCTCTCACCAGACTTCTTCCAGGACTTATCAGTTCCAAAACTCGTATCCCAAACCATCTCGCCAGACAAACCACTATTTCACTTTAAAATAGTTAAGACATATGAGCCTACAGATACACAAAAAAGGCCTGCTCTAAATCTAGAAATAGCAGTGACACCATTGATCTAAAACTTCTGTCCCTCACCTGGAAGAAGTGATCCACCCCCTCACCAAAATTCTCAACCTCTCCCTGTGCCAAAGTCAATTCCCCCACACAATAGTCACACCAGTGCATAAAGGGGGCGACAAATCCACACCAGGGAACTATCGGCCCATATCTATACTTCCACCCCTCTCCAAAGCTCTTGAACGGATCGTGGCGGATCAACTATTAGACTACCTGCAAAGGTACGATCTACTCTGCATTCAGCAACACAGATTTAGGAAAGGACACAGTATGCGTCGCGCCTACTAGATTTCTCTAGTGAAACTCACAAAGCCTTGGATAAGGTTATTTAACCGGAGCTGTTTTCATAGACCTCATAAAGGCCTTTGACACTGTTCACCATAGCCTTCTAATCGCTCTTCTGCTCAACAGTGGGCTAGCTGAGGGACCCGGAGCCTTGGTAAAAAGTTACCTGGCACGACGTTCTCAAACTGTAAAAATCTCTGAGGTTCTCTCTGACTCCAAATCGGTCCTGTCTGGTGTCCTCCAGGGCTCAATTTTAGGTCCTCTCCTCTTCAGCCTATTTCTAAACTTGCTTCCCAAATCCTGCCCTGAAAAATCAATACTCTGTGCTGATGACACTGTAATTCTCTCCTCCCATAAGGATCCAAATCCACTACGACAGAGCTTGTAGCTTGCTTTCTCATGTGTTGAAAAATGGTTCCTTGAGAACAAACTGGTCCTAAATAAAAAAAAAAAAAGTCATGCTTTTTGCCAGTCATCAAAACAGAAATAGGAATACTCCACTCGTCATAAAAACCTCTCTTGGAAATACACTAGAACAAGTGAACACCTTCAAATACCTTGGTATCACTTTTGACAAATGTCTTACTTTTGTGGCCCATATTGATAGCACTGCAAAAACAGTTCACCAACGCATTGGATTTTTGTACCAGAACCGTCAATTGTTCAACCAAGCTGCCTTGAGGATTGCTGTTCAAAGCTCCATCATCTCAATCATAGACTATGGTCTAATTGTCCATGGCT
Source organism: Neoceratodus forsteri (assembly GCA_016271365.2). Lineage (NCBI taxonomy): Eukaryota > Metazoa > Chordata > Ceratodontiformes > Ceratodontidae > Neoceratodus > Neoceratodus forsteri. Next base: position 921,335,998 of record CM028130.1, on the reverse strand, counting down.
CAGCTACTACCACTGCACTAAAGCGCATTTCAACAGCACTAAACAAAAACTGTCGACTCCTCACTGGAGCACAGAGACGGACCCACACTTGTGACCTGTACACGGAAACCGGTTGGTTACATCTCTCCAATCGCCTCATGTATCTCACCTGCGTGATGGCAAAAAAAAATCAATCTTGGGACTCACTCCTCCATGTATCGGGACCTGCTCTGCCTGAACAATGGCACTCGTACCACCAGAAGATCTGATCATTAACCTTTCCTTGTCCCTAGATGCCGGACTGCTCAGGGACAAAGATCTTTTGCATACCGTGCCCCTATCTGGTACAATGCCCTTAACCTGCCCTCCCTATCCTCCACGACATTGGGGTAGCTTTCAAATCCATACTATACGCTCACCTCACAGCCTCCAGCTCCTGTGACTGCTTTGACTAAAGTCTCATCCCACTGAGTGCACTTACATTTGTTTCACTTAACCACCATGGTCTCCTCTTTGACAAAGACAACCTGAGTACCACTAACCTGGTTCTTCTAAACTTCTTATTTCTTCCTCTCTCCCCTCTCAAGCTCTCCAATCCTTATTCCTTGCTCTTGACACTGCCTCTTAGTTCCTTTTTCTTTTCTGTACATAAATGTTACTGTTTAAGTTGTGGCCTTGTTAAACGGCTTACTGATTGTTTGTAACACTGTCTACTATGTTTTTGTACTTAATGACATGGAACCTTTGTAAAAGAGCCTTGGCTCAAAGGTATTAATTCCTAGAACAAAAAACAAACAAACAAACAAACTCACAACCCACTAGCAGCTCATAGCACATTTACATGTACGGGAATTCTACTGTACCAGGCAAAGTGCTCCCCGGTCACACTCGCAAAGTCTCTGCACTCACCTGGAGCTTAAGGGTAGCTGGAACTCCTGACAGGCCAATTGCATTCAGCAAAATCTTCAGTCTTCTTCAGGTTGAGCCTGGCCCACTTCAGTAGCTTACTTTAGTCACACAAACTTGGATTTAGTCCAAAATCATTCTCTTCTCTCCCTCTCAGGAGCAGTAGCAGACATGCAAGCCAAAAACTCAGCCCTTTCACAGTTTTCCCATGCGAATCCGCTCAGGATTGCTGCCCAAAATACACTTGAGCTCTTCTCATTTTACTTCCCAGTTCAGGACTAACTGAAAACTACCAGCAGCCCAGCACTTCCCCAAGATCCAAAAGATTCGGCTGGCTGATTTGTCTGTCAGTCAAAGCAAGAGCTCCCCCTTCAGTTGCAAAAAAGGCACAAAAAGTTCAAAACTACAATTCCTACAGATTTTGACTTCAGACAGCTCCTGTAGTCCGGCTACATTTTAGGTCCCACCAGAACCGATCAGTCCAATTTGCAGTCCAGGACCAAGATAGTGGAGACAAACAAAATAGTCCTTGCTATAAAGAAGGCAGGTTAGACAAACTACATTATCATTATCACTCTAAATGATTTTCAGTAAATAGTTACATCTTTCAACAGAGCTCCCTCTCAGATTACTTAAGCTGCAATCAGGCAGCTCTTAAAGAGACAGTACACAGAGGCTGTACAGGCTCTGGTAATCACATTTAAACTGCTAAAATGCAGGACAACAGCCTGGCAGTGAGCATTTAGGCAAGCTCAAGGAACACTTTTTGGGAACCCCCATTTGTAGCAGGGTTACACTTAGCCTAATGATAACAAGTCATAAAAATGTAAGCACCACCTGTAATAATTTCACGGAAGATATACCCTGTAAGAAACACTTTAACAGAGAAAAATAAAGCAGTAACAGAAGATATACCTTGCAAAAGACAATCTGAATCATAAGATTACAGCAGTAATCTGTTAGCACACACCTATAGGCACACCCTGTAATAATGTATCAGAAGATACACCCAGCAACACACAATCTGAATCAGAGAAAAATAAAGCAATAAAATGTTAGCAACAAACAGTAACTATCCCCGTGAGTACAAAATAAAAATAACAATATGCAGTAAATCCGCCTAGCCAAAAGAAGCCTTAATCCTTTCCCTTGCTCTGGTAAGGTTCTTTGCTCTGTCCTTTCAAGCATCCTAGAAGAAAAGAGCTCAGGTGAAGCTAGGTGCCTTGGCCAGCAAACCTAGTGTTCCACCTCCAATATATCAACTAACCTGACCTTTAACCCTTCCTCCTGTTGGAAGTCACTGACAGTTTGTCAGCTCCACCTCCTAGATACACACCTACTGTAATCCCCTGGAAAAGCTGTGGGAGGAAAACAATTAGCTCCTTCAATGCGAGAACGAGACTGAAACACCTCTGAGACAAAAAACCTTTCAGCAAAAAAATAAAATAAAATAGAGGCAAACATTAATTTTGCTTAGCCTAATGATAAAAAGTCACAAAAATGCAAGCACCGCCTATAATAATTTCACAGAAGATATATCCCGTAAGAAGCACTTTGCTACAGAGAAAAATAAAGCAGTAACAGAAGATGTACCTTGCAAAAGACAATTTGAATCAGAAGATTACAGCAGTAATCTGTTAGCACACACCTGTAGGCACACCCTGTAATAATGCAGCAGAAGGTATACCCAGCAACACACAATTTGAATCAGAGAAAAATAAAGCAATAAAATGTTAGCAACAAACAGTAACAATCCCTGTGAGTACAAAATAAAAATAACAATATGCAGTAAATCTGCCTAGCCAAAAGAAACCTTAATCTTTTTCCTTACTCTGGTAAGGTTCTTTGCTCTGTCCTTTCAAGCAACCTAGAAGAAAAGAGTTCAGGTGAATCTAAGTGCCTTGGGCAAAAAACCTAGTTCTCCTGCCAATGACCAAAATACTCAATCTATCCCTCACTCTATCCCAGTTCCCCAAAGTCTGGAAAACTGCACTGGTCACACCTGTGCATAAGTTGGGTGATCGCACTCAACATAGCAACTACAGGCCTATATCCATCCTGCCCCCACTATCAAAGGTACTAGAATGCATAGTCACTGACCAGCTTGTGGACTATCTTGATAACTACTCCCTTCAATGCCCTCAACAGCATGGCTTCAGAAAAAAACATAGCACGACCACAGCTCTTTTAGAATTTACCTGCTTCATCCAACAGTCTTTCGATAAAAGCAACCTGGTAAGAGCAGCATTCATAGACCTCACGAAGACCTTTGACACCGTGAATCATAAACTCCTCCTTGATCAACTCGTAACAACTGGTCTCTCATCAAACGCACTGAAGTGGTTCAGAAGCTACCTCACTGACAGGTCACAGAAGGTTAAGATATCAGATACCATCTCAGAGCTTCACTCTATCACATCAGGTGTACCCCAAGGGTCCATTCTAGGCCCCTTGCTGTTTAGTATCTTCCTTAACAACTTGCCAAATGTATGTCAATTAAGGACCTTCCTATACGCAGATGACGCTGTCATCTTTGCAAGCCACTCAGAACCTACCGTGCTTAAAGAAAACCTACAGCATGGATTCCTGGAAATTGAAAAATGGTTCCAATCACACAAACTTATCCTAAACTACGAAAAAATTAAACTTCTGCTGTTCTCATCCTCTTACCACAAACACATGTCACATGCCCTGACAGTCAAAAATAGCCAAGGAGCTCCCCTTGATCAAATTCAACATTTCAAATACCTTGGAATTACCCTGGACAATCATCTCACCACACACTGAAAATGTTGCCCAGAAAGTTAATGCAAAGCTAGGTCTGCTTTTCAGACACAGAAGGAGTCTGACCCCAGAAGCATTTAAACCCACCGTTCATATCCACTACTGACTATGGCCTGGTAATATATGGTGCTGCCTCACCCACATCTCTCAAAAGGCTAAATACTACCCTAAACAAAGACTGTAGACTTATCACTGGTACTGATCCCCGCACCCACACATGCGAGCTATACACCCAAACCAGGTGTCTCAAGCTATAAGACTGGATCAAGTACCAATTGTGCATACTTGCCAAGCAAACACTGCTTGGAGTCCCACCATCAGGCACCACCAATCTCTTATCGAAATCTCTCAAGTCTCGCCACACTCGGACCTCTGACACTGAACATTTTCTAGTGCCAAGGGGTTGGACCACCCAGTGCCAGTGATCCTTCCTCTACAAAGCCCCTAACTGGATAAATGGTCTGTGCTGTAAACTGATTAACATACCTCATCTTACCCAGTTTAAGAGTCACCTGCGGCAGCACATCATGAATGAAAGTGCATGTGACTGCCTCAAATAATCATGCTACTTGCCCTCCATCGGCCCCTCAGCTGTTATGTGCATCTATGACAAGGCCCCTGGCTGCCTCCCTCCTCCCCCTTCACTACCCCTCTCCTGCCCACTCACCCATCCTCCTCACCCTACACCCTCTCAGTCTGTCCTTAATACTCACCTTCAATGCCTCTGTCTGCCTCGTTTTCCCTGTCACTCTTCCTCCCTCCTTCCTACTCCTTACCTACCCCCCACCAACACACCCTACCTACCAGCCGGACATGCTATCCTTCCCTGGTATCTGCCTCCCTTTTCCCCTCTTAACCCTTCTACCCCTTTCTACCTCTCCTTACATGTCGACAATGCCTCCTGGCTGCAATCCATTTTCACCTTTTACTGACCTACCGCTAATTTCAGCATTGAACCTCTACCTGCCCTTGCTATCTCCTACTCATATGTCTCTCCTATGTTTCCGCTACTGTACTCAGAATGCTAATAATGATGTAACTTATGTATTATATAACTTTATTGCTGTATGCTGTACATTAAGTTGTTTTTTCTCCTTTGTCTGTATTGTTATCTCCTTCCAAAATGATGTGGAACCTTTGTAAATGAGCTGCTCTGCGCTCAAGGTTATTTTCTAATCCGAGAATGAAATAAATAAAATAAATACTAGTCTGCTATGTGGAGCAGTGTTGAAAGCCTTACTGAAATCTAGGTAGGCCATGTCCACCACTCCTCCCTGATCTAATTCCTTTGTCACCCAGTCAAAGAAATCTATCAGATTCATTTGACATGACCTCCTCCCGGTGAATCCACGCTGCTTGGGTCTTGTACCCCACTGGATTCGAGATATTCCACAATCCTTTCCTTCAGCAGTGTTTGCATTAACTTCCCCACCACTGATGTCAGGGTGACTGGCCTATAATTGCCAGCCTCTTCCCTGCTAACACTTTTGTGAAGTGAGACTTCATCTACCCTCCTCCATTCGTCTGGAACCACTCCTGTTTCCAATGATCTATTAAAGAGAACAGTCAGAGGTGCAACCAGTACTGCCCTGAGCTCCCTCAACACCATTGGATGCACCCATTGCTTTGTCCACTTTCAGATTAGTGAGTGTCTTCAGAACTATCTCCTCTGAAAAAGGACTAGTGTCCATCTCCTCTCCTCTCCTTGAATCACTTCTGAAGGAAAGAACTGTTGAGTACCTAGCGGCCAGAGGGTCACAGGACCCAAGGCAGCATGGATTCACAGTGGGAAGCTCATGTCAGATGAATCTAATAGATTTCCTTGACTAGGTGACCAAAGTAGTAGATCAGGGAGGGGCTGTGGACATTGCCTACCTAGGCTTTAGCAAGGCATCTGACACAGTCCCACACAAAAGATTAATATACAAGTTGGCCAGTCTGGGAGTGGGTCCCAAGATGGTAGCATGGGTAAAGAATTGACTGGAGAACAGGACACAGAGGGTAATAGTAAACAGAGTCCATTTTGAAGAAAGGGGGGTTACCAGTGGGGTACCACAGGGTTCAGTACTAGGACCGGTCCTCTTTAATGTCTTTATAAGTGATATTGCAGAGGGACTGGAAGAAAAAGTATGTATCTTTGAAGACGGCACAAAGATCTGCAACAGAGTTGATACACCAGGTGGGGCGGAAAGGATGAGAAGGGAATTGGCAAGGTTGAGGAATGGTCAAATGTATGGCAGCTTAGATTCAATGCTAAGAAGTGCAAAGTAATGCACCTAGGAAACAAAAACCAAGGGGAAGAGTACACAATGGGGGTGAGATACTAACAACAACAAAAATGGAAAGGGACCTGGGGTAGTCATATCAGATGCCTAAAGGTGGGCAAGCAGTGTGAGAGGGCAGTAAGGAGGACTGGGGGGATACTGGGATGCCTAGGGAGAGGCATCACCAGTAGAAAACAGGAAGTTGTTATCCCTCTGTACAGGCAGCTGGTGAGACCCCATTTGGAGTACTGTGTGCAGTTCTGGAGATCCAATCTCTGCAAAGACATAGACAGAATGGAGGCAGTCCAGAGGAGGGGCAACTAAAATGGTGCAGGGTCTGCACCAGAAGACATATAAAGAGAGACTTAAGGAGCTTAATATGTATAGCCTCGAGGAGAGGAGGGAGAGGGGGGATATGAAAGAAACTTTCAAGTACCTCAAGAGAATCAACAAAGTCCAAGAGGGTAACATCTCTCAGCAAAAGAAGTGTGCAAGAACAAGGGGGCACAATTTGAAGATAGAGGGGGGACGGCTCAGAGGTAATGTGAGGAAGTATTTTTTCACGGAGAGGGTTGTGGATGCATGGAACAGCCTTCCTGAGGAGGTTGTGGAGTCAAAAACTGGTGGAATTCAAGAATGCATGGGACAGTCATAAGGCAATTCTAGGGGGTGGGGGGGGGAAGAAGTAGGCTGTTGTTTAACTAGGATCTGCAGCTCATCCATTAGGTAGGGAAATGGGCAGACTGGGTGGGCCAAGCAGTCCTTATCTGCCATCAAATTCTATGTTTCTATGTTTCTCAAAGCTCCTGTTACTTTTTTGTGGTCCCTCCCCTTCCCTTTCCTCTGTGAGCACTGAGTAGAAGTATTTGTTCAGGATGTCTGCATTTTTCTGGTCTCCCTCTGTACAGTTCCCCCTTCCCTTCGTAACCTCACAGTCCCTCTCTTGATCTTTCTCTTTTTGCTTACATAACTTCAAAATGTCTTGTCCCCTTTTGATTCTGCCTTGGCTATTCTTTCCTCAGTTTATACCTTTGTGTCCTTACCGCTTTCTCTGTTTCCCTCTGTTTTCCCTGATATACCTCCCTATCCTCCTTCCTCTGCATCTCATTGTACCGTCTGAATGAAACCCTTTTAGTCTTTACTTTATCCCCCACCTCTTTCGAGAATTATTGTGGTTTCTTTTTCTTCTTGCTTTTGCTGTCATGCTTGATGCAGAGGTTTGTTGCCTTCACTATGCCCTATTTAGCTTGGCTCACTGTTCCTTCACCCCCACCCACGTCAGCCCCCCCACCAGATCATCCATTAAGCATTCAGTCATCTATATAAAATCTGCCCTTCTGAAGTCTAGGACCCTTGCCCATTTGTGGCTCAATTCCACAGCTGCCCTTACATTGAACCACACTGTACGGTGATCACTGGTCCCCAGGTGGCCTCCCTCCTTGTTGTCTGCATAACTTTCCCTGTTAGTGATTATCAGGTGCAGTATTGTCTCCCATCATAAGTGGGATCACTGACTAGTTGCCTGAGGAATGCCTCCTGCAGGGAGTCCAGGATGTCCTTGCTTCTAGCTGAAACCACATTTGGGAGGCTCCAATCTACATCTGGCAGCTTGAAGTCCCCCATCAGGAGCACCCACCCCCCCCTGCAATTTTACCAATAGAACAGCTTTCAACAGTGCATTATCTAACTTTGCCCCCTGTTCTGGAGGTCTGTAGAGCACACTGGTGCAAATTGCTCTGTTTCCTGACTCCAGGTTGACCCAGAGCACCGCTGCCCCCTAATTCACTGTATCTCTGTTGCTTATAGGATTTCCTTCACATAAAGCACCTCACTCCCTCCTTTCCTTACCACCCTGTCCTTCCTTAACAGAGTGTAGCCTGATATTGCCATGTCCCAGTCATAGTTTTCAGTGTACCATGACTCAGTAATGGCCATCATATCCAAGCTGACCTCTGCCATGATGGCATCTAGGTCCAGAATCTTATTTCTTAGACGTTTAACATTAGCATACATGACCTTCCAGATTTTGATAGCACTCTGCTTGTTACCCCCTTTTTCCTATTTGCCCCTCCTTCTCCCTCTTTTTTTAATGTTTCTCTTCTCCCCTCTCTCCATTACTATCACCCTGCTTTCTTTACTAATTTGCACCCTTGGGGGTTCCTTTCCCCTGGAGAGCTCCCTACACTCTATTTTAGCCTGTGGGTGGGGGCAGTTTCTGCCTCCCAATTCTTTCTGCTACCCCCTCACATAGTTTAAATGTTCATCAAAGTAACATTTAAGCCATCCACTGAGGACTGCGGTTCCCTTCCCGGATGGAAGCAGGCCATCACCACTGTATAGGTCCTTATCCTGCCCAGTGGGTCCCCAGTCCCAAATGTTGCCAAACCTCTCTTCCCTGCATGATTCCCTCAGCCATGAGCTGAAGGTCCTGGTGGGGAGAACTCTCTCCTCCCCCCGTCATAGACAGACACCTTAGCAAAAGCTACTGACCATGCCACCTGTCTAAGACCAATCTCCAGTTCTCTAAACTCCCTCTGCACTACCTCAACCTCATCCCTACCCAGGTCATGTGTCCGAGGTGGACAATGACATCCAGCTACCCCTTCCTTCCTGCTGCCCTAGTGATCCTTACAGTACATTTCCCATCCCTCCATGCCATGGTGCCACATAGGAGCCAGACCTCCCTCTCAACCCCCTTCCTCATCCCAAATCTATCCCCTGACAATTAAGCCCCCACCAGAAGTTGCTTCCTCCTCCTCTGGGGTTCTCTCCCACCCTTCTTTGGAGTCTCCACTATGGAGGGCCCCCACATCCTCCCTGGCCACTACCATGGGTGCCTCCTCCTGGGAGTCCCACCCTGCCAGAGAAGAGTATGAATTCTGTAGTGAAACCATTGAGGAATGTGCCTCCAACCCACTCACTAGCCTTCCAGAGCCCACCACCCCTACCCTTCCCGAGCCCGTCATTTTATTTATTTATTTGTGTCTAGGATTACAAAGTACCTTTGAGCCAAGGCTCTTTTACAAAGGTTTCACGTCATGCTGGTTACAGGGTAACAGACACTAAAACATAAAACAGTTACAGGTACATGGTTTTAGACAGTAACTTTGCTTGACAAGATCAGCCTGAATGATGAGTAACTCAAGAAACAATAGGAGGAAGAGGGCAAGAAGGGGAGAGGGCTGAGGGTAGGAGAAGGCATAGGTGTAGAGGGTCAGCGTGAGGCAGCCAAGGGGTCTTGTCAGGATAGACACAGGGCAAGTGCATTAGAAGTTGCATTGGACAGGTAAGTGCAAGAAGAGAGGACAGAAACTAACACCTATAAGTTCAGAAGTAGTGTAGGGGATGAAGATGTTATGGGGTGCAAGCACAGGTGGAGGTGCCAGTTATGGAGTGGTGGAGCTTTTTTTTTAATGCTCCAAAGCGTTGCTTGGATGAGTTGTCACTAGAAAGCTCATTCAGCCAACTCAGAGCCCTGTATGCAAACGATCTTTGGCCTTGTGACATGCGGCAGCGGGGAATTTGAAGGATTTGGGGCTTAGAGCTCCTGGTGTTGTGGTTGGTGATTTTGGGTTTGAGGAGGGTGCTGATTCCTGGTGGTGCCTTTCCCATCATGATTTTCTTAGCAGTGATGCAGGTTTGGTATTTGATTTGGTTGTTCAGTTGCAGCCAGCCTGTTTTGGAGTAGAGGTCGCAGGTGTGGGTGAGACGGTGGGAACCAGTAACGAGTTGGCAGTCTTGATTGAGGGAAGTCGAAACGCGCCTGAGAGATGAGGTTGTGGCAGATCCATAGATAATGAGACTGTAGTCAATGATGCTGATGATGGAGCTCTGGACAGCTATGGACAGAGCTTCTGGGGTTAGATGTTTCCTATGTCGGAAAAGCAGGCCCATCCTAGTGTTGGCTACTTTTGCCACGTTATTGATGTGTGGGACATAGGAGAGATTACAGTCGAGGGTGAGGCCAAGGTATTTGAAGGTATGAACTTGTTCAAGGGTGATTCCTTGCTTGGTTTTAATGGAGAGTTGATATTATTTGTATTTGTTTTGGGAGCTGTAGAAGATCATGGTCTTTGTTTTTTTCTGGTTAAGGATAAGTCTGTGCATTGTGAACCAGTTTTCGACTGCAGAGAAGGCCTGTTGGAGGTTACCTTGTAGATGGACTGGATCATGGTGGGATGCCAGGATGACAGCATCATCCATGTAGAGTAGGATCTGTTCAGGGCAGGATTCTGGCAGTGAGTTCAGAAAAAGGCTGAGGGGGGCCCAAGATTGAGCCCTGTGGGACCGGACTGGTCTTAGGTCTGAGAGTGTGCCAGCAATTCTCACTCTTTGGGAGCAGTTGTCTAAGTAACTTTTGAACCAGTTCACTGAATTAGGTGAAAGCCCTGCTAGTCGAAGCTGGGCAAGTAGGAGATTGTGGTTGATGGTATCAAAGGCTTTAGTTAAGCCGATGAAGGTGGACCCAGTAAGATGACTGTTATCGAGTGAGTGATGGATTGCATCAGTGAATTCAAGTAGCACCGTGGAGGTGCTATGGCCTTTTCTAAAGCCATGTTGCTCCTTGCACAGGATGTTGTGATTGTCTAGGAAGTTGGTGAGCTGGTCTGACACAATCCATTCTAGGGCCTTTGAGAGCGGAGGTAGGATGGAAATTGGACGGTAATTCTCAGTAACTGTTTTGTCACCACTTTTATGTTGGGGTTACCGTGGCAGATTTCCTAAGTCAGGGAACTGGCTGAGGCTGAGGGAGAGGTTGAATATCCTGGCCAGTGGTCGGAGTACTTCTTCAAGTGTGAGTAACAGCAGTTTGAGGTCGAGGGAGTCACTGCTGGCTCTGGAGTTGCAGATGGCTTTGGTAACATAGCTGCGGACTTGATGCATTTTTACTGCTTTAAAGTAGAAGGGAGGGTGGCTGGAGGGGGGCAAGGGGAACCACCTCATCGAAAAAACCCTGTGGGAGTACAGCACTGAGGTCCGTGAAGGTGTCATTGAATATATCAGCAATGAGTTTCTGGTCAAGTGTAGCTTCACCATTTTTGCTGAGTACTGATGAAGGTGATTTTGATTGCTTCCCGGTGACTTCTTTAATGTTATTCCAGAAGTCCCTACCATTGCCCCATGAGTTGGTGAGAGCATTATGGAAATAGGTGGTCTTTGTATGCCTGATATATTTGGTGCAGTCATTTTGTGCACGTTTATAGTTAGCAATATCAACTTGTCTCCTGGTGTTTCTGGCAATCTCCCAAAGGTGGTCCTGAGCTTTTAGTCATCTAAGTAGGTCGCCGGTGAGCCAAGGGTTACATAGGGCTATGACCTTGCACTTCTTGAGGGATGCAAATATGTTGCATGCTTGGTTGAAGATCCTGATGAAGTGTTCCAGTGCGGTGTTCACATTGGTTGCAGTGAGGATTGGGGACCAATCCTGTTGACGAAGGAAGGTTTTGAGATGAGGTAGCTTGCCTCTAGGTAGAACTCGGCTAGTAATGGTTTTGGGGGGGGGCTTGATGAACTTATTAGACCAGTAGCAGATGAAGGGGAGTGGTCACTAAGTGTGTCAGGGAGGACAGTGGTGTTTGTGATCCTGGCGGGATGGCTTGTTAGGATTCAATCCAGAAGGGTGCTGGTACCCGTTTTACAGTTTGTCCTGGTTGGGGAGCTAACCATCTGAGAAAGGTTTGCTGCCACTATCAAGTCCCTGTATGCCCCTGCCTCTGCAGCAGGCCAGTTAATGTTAAAGTCACCAAGGAGGATGGTTTCTGAGTCAGGTGAGAGAGATCTGATAAACTCCAGGACTGCGTTAAGCCCATTACCTTGCTCTCTCAGTGGAATGCAGACTGTGACAACTGTGTTTTAGTTTAGTTTAGTTTAGTTTATTTGTCTAGGAATTAATACCTTTGAGCCAGGGCTCTTTTACAAAGGTTCCACGTCACAAAGAACATTTAACAAAGCACGATACACATTACAGGTAAAACCAGACAGGAAAGTTACATCATAAATTTGCTATTAACAGTTTAAGGCAGTTGGTTGTGATGGCTTTATTTTGCACACTGAGAAAGATCTTGACAGGAAGAATCTGTGCAGTGGTGGTTTGTGGGGTTACATTGATGAGGTGCCCCGGATTGTGTCCTTAAGGTACAGGGCGCAGCCACCACCTCTCTTTGATGTTCATCCAAGCCGATAGGCATTATACATTATAGTCATAGTCCAGCTGCACCTCCTTCCTGATATCCTCTGAGATAACAGTGTCAGACCTGGTGGCCCATGGGTGACATTGTCAGTGTCTATTGTAGTCCTCCTCCTCTGTCTGGTCCAAGCTATTTGCTGCTATTCAAACAGACCTGGGGATTCCATAATGGAATGTCCATGAGACAGCCCAGAATGCTGGGGACAAAGGTACTAGGGCACCACAGCCAAAAGTTTCCAGCACATGTCTAAAGTTCAGTCTTTCTTATTTTATTATTTTTGATTTCTGGGCTAGGAAACAATTAAGAAAAAAAAGTGCAATTTTAAGGCTGGCATAGTTAGGACAGAGTTTTTTTGATACTTATAAGGACTCTATCAAAATCCAGATGAAGTGGTTTACCCATGTTCCTACTGTGATAACTGTAATGTGACCTCACAGTAACCATAGTAGCAATTTTAAATAAAACAATATATAAATGTGGATTCATCTGCAGCAATGTAGTATCTGCCATCCCGAGATTTGCTTTCATCTGTTTTACTTTCACTCCCCCACACACACACAAAACAACTACAGCGACGAATGTCAGGTGTGCCTAAACAACTACAACAGCGAGTGTCTGGTGTGCCTCCACAACATCCAAGTCTGACAGGTTTGAGGAACTCACCAACAGCTTCTCCTCCTCTTCTAGGTCTTGGTTATCCCTTCGGTTGTGTTCCAGCTCTTCTAGCAGGGAAAGTCTCCTCACCCTCTCTCACTCGTACAGGGTTGTGAGTGCTTTGGTTGGGGGGTTGATAGGTGTTTTAATGCAGGAGGTGATAAGAACATAGTACCTGTAAGAACTGTCTATTGCAACTACTGCAGACAGTCTGTTGCCAGCACAGCTCAATCTGTGTTACTAACAGTTCAGCAGGAAGGTTAACATGGCTGCATAGGGCCAAGCAAGCAACGTCCTCCAAACATCCACTCACCCACACAGGTACTAGAGATTTACTCTGCAAATTTGATTTTAAAGAATCAGAATTTGCAGAGTAAATCCGTAGTGTGTGTATGGCTGAGCGTGTGTTTGCAGGAGGCAGATGACTTTTCCCTGTGCAAACCTGGTAGCAGCCGTGGTACATTCTAATAAGTTCCTTCATTAAAATGCCCATCAACCCCCAAAACAAAACACCCACATCCCTGTACTAGCAACAGACTTTCCCCGATGAAAGAGAATGTAGCTGGAGAGATAACCAAGACCTGGAGGAAAAGGTGCTTGTGGGGCACCGAGACAAGAAGGTATTGTACCTCTGAACTCAGCTGGGAAACTAAAACTCATTACATTGTGTTATCCTTGGTAGTGCTTTACTAACCCCGGCCCATCCCTGCAGAAAAACTGTATTTTGGGGCAAATCACGGTCGTAGTAATCAGCTTTAGTGTAACAGTTACAGTTTGGTACAGAAATTGTTCCCATCTCCTCTTCAAACTTTGTTTCACCTGGCCTGGCCCGTCGCTGTGGCAGTAAGACTACCACTCATTATGCTGGTGATCCAGGTTTAGGAATGAGCCTGGGTCGCTGGGGGCTGGCCAAGAAGAGGAGGATCTAGCATTCCAGAGGATGCTCTCTTCCTCTGGCGATGGAGGACAGTCCGCTCCACCACAACATTACCACCAAGGTGACTGTGGGTAGCAACACGGCTGGAGCACCCGGGGTAGTATATGCCAATGGGACAGCGACACCCCCATAGCGAAACCCAGGCGGCAACAGATATTGTGACGATGGGGATTCCACAGTGACAGACTGTACAGTGACGGGAGCTGTGTTGTCAGTCGATTTCGAGATGCATCAGTGTTGGGGATGTCGGCATGCTCACGGTGCTGTAGGGATGTCGCCGCACCATAGTAAAACCCCCAGGAAGGGGGATGGTCCCTGATGGAAGATGTTAGCTTGCTCTGCATGCACACGTCAAACCATCACACACCTTGATGCATCCAAGAGGGGCAGGCAGAAAAGCAGAAAGAAGCACTTACTGACAGGATGCTGCTTGCAATTCTTCGAGACTTCACACTGCCTATTGGGCACAAGGACTCATCGTTCAAACATGGCATCTGAAGGGGGATTGGGGTATCCCCTGACAACTGTGCCACAGGGGACAATCTATGGAGGAACAGGTGGGTCCCACAAGGTAAGTCCCAGGCGGACCGGTGGTGCTGAGGGTTGAGGTGCTGGACACCACACCTCGCGCCAGCGACCAGTGCTCGGGAATGAGCATGGGCTGCCGTGGGTCAGCAGGGGAGGAGATGGGTCAAGCATCTGATGGACTGCTCTCCATCTCCAGTGAGGGGGAAGATCAGCTTCTGCTGCACACCTGACCCCTAGTGGAGGTTAGGACTTGGAGACACGAAGCTGCAACAATGTGGGGCAGGAGCGTGGCAGACACCTGACGTGGGCATGCATGGCAGTATGTGCGACCCCATCGTAGGCATCATTGTATGCCCGTGCCTGCAAGGGGGCACAAAAATTGGAAAAAGCAGTGCTGTGGATGAAGGAGGATGCCTCGCAGACCCCACTCCTGGCTAGCCATGGCACTGGCCACACTGGATCCGGTCTCCAGTGGGGGTTGAGGATCCCTACCAGTCCCACCGGGGAGGCAAGCCCTGGGGGTAGGTGCCAGAACCAGCTGGTGGATGCTGGGGGATGGAGCTGGGGGCACTCTCCAGATGGAAGACTGCACTGAGAGGAGAAGAGCAAAAATAATAGCAAAAAAAAAAAAAAAAGTAAGTCCCAGAGACATGTCTGGCAGGCTCTGGGTCGCCACATCATAGAAACATAGAAACTGATGGGAGATAAGGACTGCTAGGCCCATCCAGTCAATTCATTTCCCTACCTACTGTAAAATCCGCAGACCCTACTTGATCTCTGGCTTTACCTCCTTATACCTGTTGCTAGGGTTCTCCTATGGCTGTCCCATGCATGCTTGAATTCCCCCACTGTGTTTGCCCCCACCATCTCAGCTGGGAGGCTATTCCATGCAACCACCACCCCCTCTTTCTGTGAAGAAATATTTTCTCACGTCACCCCTTAGTCTACCCCCTTCCAACCTCATGTCATGCCCCCTCGTTCCTGGACATCTCCTTTTCTGAAAGATGCTATCCTCTGGTACCCCATTTATGCCTTTTAAATATTTGTAGGTTTCTATCATATCTGCCCTGTCTCTCCTGCCCTCCAGGGTATATATATTGAGGTCTCCCAGTCTCTGCTCATATGACTTTTGGTGCAGGTTCTGCACCATCTTTGGTTGCCCTCCTTTGAACTGCCTCAACCCTATCTATGTCTTACAGAGATGTGGCCTCCAGAACTGGACACAATATTCCAAATGAGGCCTCGCTAATGATCTGTACAGTGGTATCACCACCTCCTTTCTTCTGCTGGTACATAGAAACATAGAATTTGATGGCAGATAAGGACCGCTTGGCCCACCTAGTCTGCCCATTTCTCTACCTAACGGATAAGTTGCAGATCCTTGTTAACCAACAGTCTACTTCCTCCTACCCCCAACTAAAATTGCCTTATGTCTGTCCCATGCTTTCTTGAATTCCCCCACTGTTTTTGACTCTACAACCTCCTCAGAAAGGCTGTTCCAAGCATCTACAACCCTCTCTGTGAAGAAATACTTCCTTACAGTACCTCTGAGCAGTCCCCCCTCTATCTTCAAATTGTGCCCCCTTGTTCTTGCACATCTCTTTTTCTGAGAGATGCTACCCTCTTGGACTTTGTTGATTCCCTTGAGGTATTTGAAAGTTTCTATCATGTCCCCCCCCTTTCCTCCAGGCTATACATCTTAAGCTCCTTTAGTCTTTCTTCATATGTCTTTTGATGCAGACCCTGCACCATTTTGGTTGCCCTCCTCTGGACAGCCTAGACCCTGTCTATGTCTTTGCAGAGATGGGGTCTCCAGAACTGTACACAGTAGTCCAGATGTGGTTTTACCAACTGTCTGTAAAGAGGGCCAACAACTTCCTGTTTTCTACTGATGATGCCTCTCCCTATGCATCCCAGTATCCCCCCAGCCCTCCTTACTGCCGTCTACCTCATACAGTAACTCTTCCTATGTGTGATCCTGAGCAAGTCATTTAACTTCCTTGTGCTCCTAGGTCGCATCTGGAAAAAAGCTTCGGCTTAGTATGTTACTCCTGGTTAAACAATATTCCCTTTCCCTATGTATCCCAGCATCCCACTGGCTCTACCCACAGCCATGTCACATTGTTTGGTCACCTTTAGTTCATCAGATATGATTATCCCCAAATCCCTTTCCTGTTTGGTGACCGTTAGTATATCCCCCCCTTCATGTAATCCTCCCTTGAGTTCTTGCACCCCAAATGCATGATTTTGCACTTTTTGGCATTGAATCTCAGCTGCCACACTCTAGACCATTGCTCCAGTTAACCTAGGTCCCTCCTCATTTTTTCCACCCCTCATGGAGTGTCCAGCCTGTTGCAGATCTCAGTCTCATTATTTGTTTAGTATTGATGCTTTTTCCAGGTCCCCTTCCGCACACACCCTTCTTCCACTTTTAGCCTTACTGTCCCACCCCTGTTTTTTCTCCTTTCACTAATGTATCTATAAAAAAAAGGTAAATCCTAGAGACATGCCTTGTGAGCTTTGGGTCGCCACATCATAGAAACATAGAAACTGATGGCAGATAAGGACTGCTAGGCCCATCCAGTCTATTCATTTTCCCTGCCTACTGTAAAAGTTGCAGACCCTACTTGATCTCTGGCTTTACCTCCTTATACCTGTTGCTAGGGTTCTCCTATGCCTGTCCCATGCATGGCTGAATTCCTCCATTGTGTTTGCACCCACTACCTCCGCTGGGAGGCTATTCCTTGCAAACAATGCCCTTTCCATGAAGAAATACCCTTTTTTTTTACTTCCTGTACAGAATTTGCTTAAATCCCATAGGTATGGCAGCCATACCCATTGGATTTAGGCAAAATCTGTAAAAATTGCACTGGGCATCGGAGAAATAAACTTTGTAAAATCTCCGTACATAAGGGCGGTATTGAGGAATGGGAAAGGCAACGTCACCAGTTCACAGTGTTATGCATGAGATCCCAGGATGTTCATGGATCTGACATTTGGAGCTGACCTGTGTGACGGTATTGTGCCATGAAACAGGCAACGGCCCCTTCTCAAACTGAGTAATGATGTTTGTTGAGGTGTTTGCATGACATCATTTTCCCTAACGAGACATTCTGCTGAGATAAGCAACAGGAAGCAGGAAACACTCTGGTACTTTTTTCTGGGAACCCCTAGAACTACAAATCCATGGTAAGTGCTATTAAACAGGAGAAACACTCAAGTAGGGTTTTATTTCAGGGCACTCTGCTTGAGTGGTGCTCTGAAACTTTTATTTGCTGCATAGCTAATATTTTTTAAGTAACTGAAGCCTTGGAGGTTTGACTCAACCAGATACAGTTTCTGGGTCAGCTAGCACTTTAAACACTTGCCACAGCAAGCATGCAGAGTGTTGGTGGGGTGCACGCATCATCGTGTGCTGAGACACACACCAAGACACGTGCATTTGTGGCGCACATGTGGCATGTCTGGTGGATACACCGGAACCTGGGACAAGACAGTATATCAAGTGGAAACTAGGGACAGTAAATAAGAACAAGGTAGGAGGAACATTACTGTATATATACTAAGTGCTCTTAGTGCATAGGAAGAAATAAATGTAAACAGAGTCAGGGGTTATTGAAGTTCCAAAAAATACTGGAAGTGTTCTTTGCAGGCATTGTACATATTCAAGTGTTGGTCATCCAACGTGTGCTCAGTGTGTTGTTGAAACACAGATATAGTGCAAGTTCCTATAAGGATCTAGAGGGTTCAACAGAATCTGTAGATACAAGACCTTACCAGTTGCTGTGTACAGTTGTACTAGAGAGTTTCTTCATACCAGGAAAATATTTATTAGTTGGATTGGGAATATACTGTTCAGATTAAATACAACAAGCAAAACAACAAAATGGAGAGTGTGAATGTGGTTGATGTACTGGGCCTATTAGTTCAAGAAGGCTCTATCAAACAATGCTCGAATTGTCTGATATATATATATATATATACCAATAGACCCCTTGGTTACTAACACAGAAGCATGTAATAAATATCAGCTTTATACTGCTTTACAAGCTGAAAACATTAAATTAATTGATGAACTATCACAAGCAAAAATATTGCTAATATTCAATGCTTTGTTCAATCAGTGAACAATGAGCAATCACATCTACATAAGATGAATCTAATAAAAAGAAAGAGAACAGAACACAGTGATGATAAGAGTACTGACGCTATAGAATCTGGAAGATAGCAAAAAAAGGGAAGGGATGAGGGTTGAGAATGAGAGGCACCCTGGACTGAGGTTACATATAGGAAAAAACATAAGTCTACTCCAGTCCCAGTGCAAAATTGAAATCAGAACTCCCCCATGGGTCTGACACAAATTCCCACTTATAATACATTTTCAGCACTGGATGTTCATCAAGGTAAAAATGATAACTTGGGTGAACCAGCCTCTCCTACTAAGTTTGTGCTCACCGAGAGACTGGTCATTGGTGACTCCATTATAAGATTCATGGATTCCCACATCTGTAAAACCACCAGAGAAACTACAACAGTATCATGCCTGCCAGGAGCGAGAATTAAAAATGTGGATGAAGTTTTGGATACTGTAAAGCTACCTGAAAAATCTGTAGTTATTCTGCATGCTGGTATTAACGATATAGGCAGAGCACATGAAAAGGCCATCTGTACTGAACTACTTGACTTGGCTCATAAATATAGAAAAAAGTGCAAACAATAGCCATCCAGGAATTCTACCTATACTAAGGTCACACCGTCAAAAAAAATCTGACAATTCAAAGACTGAATACAAGGTTGCAAAACTGGTGTAAAAATGGTAATATAGCCTTCATCAATAACTGGGATTCCTTTTGCAATAAAAAAATAAATGTTCTTACACGATGGTCTGCATTTAAATAAAAATGGAGCAAGGCTCTTAGCAGAAAATCTTGAGGAGACCTTAAACTTATTATGTCTCAACTGACTAAAGGGGGAGTCAGTCAAAAATAAAATACCCACAGAAATAAACAAAAACAGCAATACTAATAAGCTTAAACCAAATCAAAAGCTGTGTAAGGATCTTTCCTTTCTCTCATTCAATGCTAGGAGTGTGAACAAAAAATTGATGACTTGCATGCACTTATAACTACCAATCCTTGCAAAATTATTGCAATTTGTGAGACATGGTGGTCTGATAAAGATTGAGACATGGGGAGCAAAACTGGAGGGGTACACTGTATATAGTCAGGAGAGGAAATGTAAACGTGGAGGAGGTGTTGCATTACACGTAAAAAATAATGTGGATTCAGTAGATATTACACATAAAATAAATATTTCTAACTCAAAAACTGATTCTATTTGGGTAAAAATATGTGGTGGGCATTCTAAGGCAATAGTTATTGGTCCCATTTATCACCCCCCATCCGTACTACAGAGGTCACTAAACAGCTTATAACGAAAACAGAGGTAGCAAGTGAAAGGGCAGAGATAATTATTTTAGGAGACAGTAATCTACCCAACACTGATTGGGCAAACAACCAAGATACTGGGTCAGTTGGTATTAAATTTATAGAGCACTGTAACAAAATGAATTTAGTGCAGCATATTACTTCCCCAACCAGAGGGCAAAACATGTAGGATATGGTGTTAACCTCTAACCAATTAAACATAATAAACTGTACAACACTACCCCAAGTAGGAAATAGTGACCATAATTCCATAGGTTTCTCAGTACAATATGAATATACTCCAATACATGGTCAAACAGAAATCTTTCTGTACAAAAAGGCTGACGTTAACACAATACATCATATCTTGGAGCAATTTGACCGGGTTTCGCTACTGAAGAATAAAACAATAAAGGAGATGTCTGAACTAATAAAAACTATGATATTAGGTATTTATTCATTACAAATCGGGTTTACAACCTTTGAGTCAGAGACTCATTTACAAAAGCACCTCGTCGCGGGGGCGGGGGCAGACATCAAGACAGTTATTACAGTGCAGATTAAAACAGAGGATAACATTACAAGTGCAGTAAAAGGAACATTTAACATAGATACACTTAGGTTACATAATGTAGTAGTTTGTATGTTACTTAGGTTACATAATGTTACAAAATTGTGAGTTACACTCATGGATATAGTAGGTCCTCAGAGAAGACAGTGGGTTACATCCCTGTTTAGATCTAGTAGGGAAGGGGTAGATCTGGGGAGGGAGAGTCTGTCTAGTGGACATTGTCGAGCCAGGGGGCAAGGCGGCCGGGAACCACAGGTTACAACTGGGGGTTAGTTGCACCTATGACAGCGGTATTAAAGATATGGTTTCAAGGGCTGTTTGAAGGAGCCAGTTTTGGCAAGTTGGAGATGCAGCTGGGGAGGAGTTGAACCAGGTGGGGGTGGTAGAGGAAGGATCTCTAGGCAAGAGAGGTCTTGGTTCTGGGCACCTTGAAAGTGGCCTTAACAGAGCTACAGGTGGTGATGGATGACGATGACTGCTGTAGGAAGGTGGAGACCCCCAGGAGGGAGTGTCCTAGCAGAGATTTCTTAGTGAGAAGGCAGGTCTGGTAGAGCAGTCGCTCCTCAAAGTTGATAAGATTGGTGGTAGTATAGAGAAGGAAGGTGTGAGTACAGCTGGGGGCACCGGTCAGGAGCCTACAGGCCTTATTGATGGAGAGTTGGATTTTGGAGAGGGCAGTGTTGTCAGCTGCAGTGTAGATGGGCAAGCCATAGTCTACGAGGGACAAGATGGAGGAGGTGATGGCCAGCCTGAGGGCAACCTGAGGCAGGCAGTCCCTGTGTCGGTATAGCAGGCCAATCCGAGAGTTAATGGTGGCTGACAGGGCATTAATGTGGGTGTGGAAGGAGAGGGCAGTATCGAACGTGATACCTAGGTACTTGTACGTGGTCACTTGTTCAAGCAGGTGCAGAGTGCTGGGGATAATCAAGGGGGGGGTATTTTTAGCTTTATTTTGGTGGTGGGAGAAGAGCATTGATTTGGTTTTCTTTAGGTTAATGACCAGTCTGTGGTCTCCGAACCACTTTTCAGCTTGGTTGTAAGCTTGCTGGAGGGATAATTGGAGGGAGGTGGGATTGGGATGTGAGGCAATGAGGACAGCATCATCGGCGTAGAGGAGCATTTTACCAGTACATAAGCTGGGGAGGGTGTTGAGTTAGAGACTAAAAAGTGTTGGACTCAGGATGGAGCCCTGAGGAACCCTGGAGCGAACGGGAAAAGTGCTGGAGAGGGAGCCGCTGATCTTAATACGCTGGTATCTAGCAGAGAGGTAGCTAGAGAAACAGGAAATGGGACCACCAGAGAAGCCAAGTTGGTGGAAAGAGTCGAGTAGAAGGGGATGACAGACAGTGTCAAAGGCCTTGGAGAGGTCAATGAACACTGCTCCTGCAAGGCTGCCATAGTCGAGAGCAGCATGCAGGATGAGAAGGGACTTGGCAAGGTTAGAGGAATGGTCAAATGCATGGCAGCTTAGAGTCAATGCTAAGAAGTGCAAGGTAATGCACCTGGGAAACAAAAACCCAGAGGAAGAATATACAATGGGGGAATGTGAGATGCTAACAACAACAAAAATGGAAAGGGACCTGGGGGTAGTCATATCAGATGACTTAAAGGTGGGAAAGCAATGTGAGAGGGCAGTAATGAGGGTTGGGGGGATACTGGGATGCACAGGGAGAGGCATCACCAGTAGAAACAAGAAGTTGTTATCCCTCTGTACAGACAGCTGGTGAGACCCCATCTGGAGTACTGTGTGCAGTTCTGGAGACCCAATCTCCGCAAGGACATAGACAAGATGGAAGCTGTCCAGAGGAGGGCAACTAAAATGGTTCAGGGTCTGCACCAGAAGACATATGAAGAGAGGCTTAAGGAGCTTAATATGTATACAGTAGCCTCGAGGAAAGGAGGGAGAGGGGGGACATGATAGAAACTTTCAAGTACCTCAAGGGAATCAACAAAGTCCAAGAGGGTAGCATCTTTCAAAAAAAGAGGTGTGCAAGAACAAGAGGGCACAATTTGGAGATGGGGGGGTGGCTCAGAGGTAAAGTAAGGAAGTATTTTTTCACAGAGAGGGTTGTGGATGCATGGAACGGCCTTCCAGAGGAGGTTGTAGTGTCAAAAACAGTGGTTGAATCCAAGCATGCATGGGACAGTCAGAAGGCAATTCTAGGGGTTGGGGGTAGAAATAAGTAGGCTGCTGGTTAACTAGGATCTGCAGCTTATCCATTAGGTAGGGAAATGGGCAGACTGGGTGGGCCAAGCAGTCCTTATCTGCCATCAAATTCTATGTTTCTATGCAGGTGTTGGGAGAATTCCAGGAGAGCCATGGTTGTACTGTGTCCTGGGTGGAAACCGTGCTGCTCTGGGCACATAATGTCATACTTGGTTAGGTATTCAGAGAGCTGGATCAACACCACTTTTTCAAGGGCTTTAGAGAGTTGGGGGAGGATGGAGATGGGCCGGTAATTGTTGGGGGTGGATCGGTCCCCACTCTTATGTATGGGTATGATTTCAGCAGTTTTACAAGCATTTGGGAACTGACCCAGGCATAGAGACCGGTTTAGAAGGTCAGTCAGGGGGACTAGGACTTCGTCTAAGACCATACGGAGGATCCTGGAGTCCAGGGGGTCACTGCTGGGGTTATTGCTGCCTAAGGCTTTCAGCAGGTGCAGCCTGGCTTCTTGGGGGGATAGGGTGTGCAGGTAGTAGAATGGTGGGCGATGCAGGACCGGAGGGAGGAAGAGAGGTGGGGATTGGGTTAAAGAAGCTGCTGGGGAGGACCGAGCTTAGGTCAGAGAAGGCAGTGTTATGTACCTGGCTATGAGGAGTGGATCTGTGGTGGGGTGCCATTGATGGAGAGCTGAGATGGTGGGGAGCGGACTTCTATTTAGTTTTTTCTAATATCCCAGAAGGTCTGGGATGAACCCAAGTGGAAGTGGGAGGTGGTCTCAGGTGCTCTGCCTTGGCCCGCCCACGGCCCGCGCACTTATTGTGTTCTGCATTGTAGGCCTGTCTGCTGATGCCTTTCCAGATTCTACAGCAATGTGCCAGAGATTATCTCTGTTTTTGAGTCTCTGGAGGAGGGGTGGGGTGATCCATGGGGCACTGCATTTTTTGGAGCAGATCCTGGTGAGGGGGGAGAAAAGATCACATGCCTTACAGAAGGCATTTGTGAAGTGGTCAAGAGCTGAGTCAATTTCAGGGGCGCGCTGGATAGGGGACGAGTCTAGCTGGGCTAGGTATTGTTTCAATTTTCTGAGGCTGCCGGGGCTTAAACGGTAGCGTAGAGTGGCCTGGGACACTGGCTTCAGAGTGGAGGATGACCAGAGACAGAGGACTGGGAAGTGATCATCATGAGAGTTGGGGAGGACAGTGACATCCCGGATTTTGTAGGGCAGTTAGATAGAACAAATTATCTAGGAGACTCGCTGTTCGTGTAGAGTGG
Organism: Neoceratodus forsteri; assembly: GCA_016271365.2. Taxonomy (NCBI): domain Eukaryota; kingdom Metazoa; phylum Chordata; order Ceratodontiformes; family Ceratodontidae; genus Neoceratodus; species Neoceratodus forsteri. The sequence continues at coordinate 921,312,322 of CM028130.1, read as the reverse complement.
TTGAATCTGGTGGCTGGGTGACTAACTGGGGCATACCCAGGGCAGCAAAGGAGTCCCTTATATGGGAGGCAGTGGAGGCAAGCCAGTTAACATTGGAGATCACCTGGGATGACTTGCTCCACTTTGTGAGGGGAGATGTAGATAGTCAATGAGGGACTGGACCGCTTGGTTTTGATTCCTCGCTGGGTACGAGAGACTATGAGGAGAGAGGGCTCCCGGTGGGGTCAGGTGTGATTTTTATGGTGAAGGCTTGGGCTCCATAATCAAGTTTAGAGCTGGGAGTGCCTGACCTCATAAGGGAATCCTAACACGTAGTAGTGCGCAACCACCACCACGCTTAGTTTGACTCGGTCCTCCTGTAGATGGTATATCCAGGGAGAGTGATAGTGGAGTCAGGGGTGGATTTGGAGACCAAGTCTCACCAGTGCAATTATGTCAGGTTGATGTTGAGCGACCCAGCACTGGAGGCAGCAAATTTCTTTAGGAGACTGCAAATGTTTAAGGATGCAAAGCGGAGGCCAGTTGCAGTACAGGGTTTAGAAGGGCTGGAAGCAATGGGCCCTGGGTTTGGGTTTACATTACCAGACAATAATAATAGAAGTGTAATTATTCTGGTTAGTGGCCGGTGGCGATGGAGACCCTTGGGTCGACACCCAGCTGAGGACTTTAGCATCAGGGTTCATGGGATAGATAAAGTGCAAAGGGTGGGAATGGCAGGGGAGAGCTGGGTCCAGGTCAGTCCTTGAGGCTGAGGAGTAGGAGTGTTGGCAGGTGGGGGTGTTGGGGGTCACGGTGTGTCGAGGGTGGGGAGGCCGAGTCACTGTGGGGGTAGTCTGGGGACGACGTGCCTAGTGTGGAGGAAAGGTTCGGTCGGTGTGAGGTCTGCACCAAGAGGGTGAAGGAGAGCAGACTTAGTAATGGAGTGTAGGTACCCATAGCAGCTGAGCAGTAAAGGAAGAGTGCCAGGAGTAGTAGAGTAAGGAGATGTAGAGCAGCTTTGGAATGGTTGGGGAAAGCCCCTTAGTGGTTGAAATGACTATAAGCTGCAAATGGGAAAATCAGTATCAATCAGTAGAAGAGGGAGGGACAGACAGATGAATAGTGATAGACTGACCACACAATAAGTGAAATGAGACAGGAACTATATTGTGTTGGATTGGGTAAGTATGCTTATAACTGGGCCCTCTAGTGGCTAAAGGATATAATCGGCTAATGGAAAAAAAAAAGAACAGGCAGGGAGGTTCTGAAGCAAGTTTTTTTTTTTTTTGGGGCTGCAGCAGCCTCAATGGGACACTGAGGTCAAGGGTGCAGCCCACAGACTTACAGCTCTAAGAAAAGGGGCACAGCGCTCAAGGCAGATAGCAAAATCACAGTACCTTAAGACCTCTCTTAAAACTTAAATCAACTCTTAAGAAATCTCTACATCAGACTAAACATTACTTAAAGTGAGAAATCAAAGAACATGTCAAGCAGAGGTCAGTCCTAGCATTAATTTCTTGGCAGCAGTTCCTAGAAGACTTCTGGATTGCTGCACAAAATGTGAGAAACACTGGCAAACAGGGGCAAGTGATATTTCTCGAGGGGTAGATGCCAAACTTCAGGGTTCCAACCCATACCTTGCTTGGAGGGTGAGTGTCGGGCAGCTTCTCTTTGTTCTGCTTACCAAACTGCAGAATGCAGTTTGTTTGAGAGGAGAGAGCCCCAAAAGGGCAGAGTTGTCCCCTGGTGAGATAAGATGAGAGGACGAAAGTAAATAGCAGGCTTGGAGGGGAGGGCAGTCAGAAAACAAAAGAGAAATTAACAGTTTGGGAGGGGCTGAGAATTAAACAGAAATAGTTTAAGCAGGGAAGTCCTGAAACAAGTTGGGGTTGGGGAGGACACTGCAGTATGCTCAACAGGAGGGAGCAGTAGCTTCAACCGCAGTGGAAGGAGCACTGATTAACACTGGGGCACAGAGCTGAAAAAAAAAAGAACAGGCAGGGAGGTTCTGAAGCAATTTTTTTGGGGGGGGCACTTCAGCAGCCTCAATGGGACACTGAGGTCAAGGGTGCAGCCCACAGACTTACAGCTCTAAGAGAAGGGACACAGCGCTCCGGGCAGATAGCAAAATCATAGTACCTTAAGACCACTCTCAAAACCTGTACCTGTACTCTCAGACCTGTAAGTTTGACCTCAGTCATAGGGAAAATGATGGAATCACTTCTGAAAGAAAGAATTGTTGAGTACCTAGAGGCCAGCGGGGTACAGGACCCAAAGCAGCATGGATTTACAGCAGTAAGGTCATGTCAGATGAATCTAATAGATTTCTTTGACTGGGTGACCAAAGTAATAGACCAGGGAGGGGCTGTGGATATGGCCTACCTAGACTTTAGCAAGACATTTGACACAGTCCAGCACAAAAGATTAATAATCAAGTTAGCCAGCTTGGGAGTGGGTGAGCGTCGGGCAGCTCCTCTTTGTTCTGCTTACCAAACTGCAGAATGAGAGGAGAGAGCCCGAAAGAGCAGAGTTGTCCCCTCTATTAGTGAGGCCTATATCCCCTTGATAAAAAAGAACAGGAATCCTGCCAAAGACCGATGTGGTTTAACACACATATAAAAAATGAATCCAAAAGAAAAACAGATGCTATAGTAAATACTTAAAAACTGAAATCGGAAACAGCGAAAACATCTCTAAGAAAAGCACAAAGAGACTGTAAAAAAGACATTTGTAAGGCCAAGAAACAGGCAGAGATAAACTTGGCACAAACATCTAGAAAAGATAACTATAAAATGGTTTTGCTTACATAAATTCACTCAAAAAACCTAAAAGTAAAGTTGGACCTATAATACATGATCATACAATATCAGCTAATTCACATAGGGCAATTCTATTTAATAACTATTTATGTGAGGACTACCAGCTCCAGTATACAACATACAGAAACAAAAACAACTACAAACCACACTGAAATAAAACAAGAAGAAATAAAACACCGCATTCATAATCTAAAGCCTAATGCCTCTCCAGGCCCAGGCAGAATTTCTGTACGTATGTTACAAATCATGACTGAACATATCCTACTCCCACTACAAATCCTTTCTGAAGCATCGATTAATGCTGGAAAAATCCCAGAAGAATGGAAGATAGCCCATGTAGTCCCAATCTATAAAAAGAGCCACAAGACCAATGTCAGTAATTATAGACCAATCAGTCTGACAAGTGTAGTAGGGAAAATCCTTGAGGGTCTGGTTAAAGAAAAATCTAAATGACCGGACCAACATGGCTTCAAGAAGGGTAGAAGCTGTACCACCAATCTTGTCTGTTTTTACGAGAACATAAGTAGGGCTTTAGATGAAGGTATAAAGGTATCCCATGTGACATCATTTATTTGGACTTTAGTAAGGCTTTTGACCTTACCCCACATTGGGCAATAACAGAAAAATTAAAAACTCCACAGGCAGATCCTATTATTATTAATTATTGGAGTATTGGCTGGTTATCAGAAAGAAAACAACGTGTCTCCATAAATGGACATCTATCTGACACTGGAGAGGTTAGCAGTGGAGTTCCACAGGGATCAGTGTTGGGGCCTGTTCTATTTCAGGTAATTATTTCAGATTTCACTAATAAATTGAACTTTTGGGCAATAAAATATGCTGACGATACCAAGATTGGCGGACCATGTACAACCATTACAGAAACAATTAATCTCCAACAAGAGTTAGTCAGTATATCCACTTGGGCCCAAAAATGGCACATGAAGTTGAATCTAGACAAATGCAAAGTGATGCATATGGGCAAAAACAATAGTAATGTACTGTAACGTACATCTTATGTGGCGCCCCCCCTGCCTCAAGTACAGCCGAAAAAGATCTGGGCATTTTGTTATCGCATACCCTTGTTACTGATGAACAAACACGGGCTGCAATAAAAAGATGTAATAATATAATTTGGTCTATCAGGAGAAATACAATAAGGGACAAATCTGTTCTAGTACCACTATACCGTGTCTATGTTAGACCACGACTGGAATACGCCTCACAAATATGGTTTTCCTATAGAAGAACTGAAAGGGACAGAACGGAAAAAGTACAGAGAAAGTGCACTAAAACTATCATGGGAATGAACAATTTAGAATATATTCTGAGAGGTTATCCCAATTGAATCTTATGTCTATGGAAACACATAGGATGCATTCCAATTTATTGTTTATGCATGATGTAATGAAGGATCCTGCCCTACTATGTGATCTAAACATTTCCTTTAAACCTGATAATAAAAACACTAGGGGTCACCTGCTTCACATAAAAGGAAACGGGTTCAGACATAACCAAAGAAAATATTTTTTCTCTACCAGGATTATGAACCCCTGGAATTCCCTGCCGGAGAATATAATAATAAGTAAAACAAAAACTGAATTTAAATCCAGACTGGCCAGACATATTGCATCAGGAGCCACATCACTTTACTTTAGGGATTATTATCCCTCGAAGCATATATGAGCTTATGACTACTTGCTTTGTGCAGTCCTCAGTATGAACCTCAGTATGAACCTCAGCCATAATTAAGGGAACACCAGGGGATTTAATCATTTTTAAGAATGTTGAGGCAAAAAATATTAATTTAATATAGTGCCTGCGAAGTAGGACTGAAGTGAAGCCGGATCTGTACAGCAGTTGGGGCTTCACCTCTGCAGTGATTGCACCATATAAGCCTGTTTCTTTTTCTGCACTCTTTCCACACAGTTTATATCTCCTCTTTCCTGTGTTGCTACCTAGTTCTTTCCTCACTCCTCATTAACCCCCACACACATACTGACACTTATGGTCTCTGGGCTTCTCTGGCCCCTGACACCCAACTAACTGCCCCCTAACAATCTGCTTTTTTCTGCTTGTTTTTTTGCAATTGTTCACTTTATAGTATAGTTTGTAATGCACATATGATATTTTAATTTTCTGTCATAATATACCCCTACCCTGTTTCCTCAGTAACCCCCCACCCCTTAGTTTTCAGCATGGAACAAGCCCCTACCTGGTCAGAATAGCACTACAAATATAGTGCAGCAAAATGTAGCATGGTTCTGAATAGCATTACCACGGACAGCGATAGGGGTTAAATAGCGCTGTGCAGTAAGCGCTCCCCAGATCACTGTCCATGACACTGTGTGGAAGGACAAGGGTGGAGGAACTGAAGAGGCTAACTGAGCTGCTCCCGTGGTGGAGAGGGCTGGGGCATGGAGCAATTCAGCAGAATGGTGGTGGAGACCAGAATTCTAATCCTGGTCTCCCTTTATTTCTTCTTGTGGAACTTAGTTTTTGTTTTACAAAGGACCGTGGAAATAGTAGTCCACGAACCCACAAATTTTGTTTTTCCCGGTGATCCTCTCCTCCCAGAGTAGGAATCTTTAAGTTCAGGAAGTGCAGGAGGCAGAGCTCTCTGCATTGGGGGTGTGGGGAGCAGAGCCCCCAACATAAAAATAGATTTTACAGTGGTAGCAGTAATCTCTGCAGTGTGTGACCGCTACCATTAGCACCCTGTTGTGCGCGGCATTCTGTCCTGCTGCTCTAGTGGAGAGTGCTGTCAATATAGCGCTGTTGTGGATGACACTGTTATTGACAGCACTCTTCTGACCTAGTGCCAACAAGCCTTGGCTCAGTATACTATCCTGGCCAAAACATGTCAACACAATCTTTTCTCCTGTGATGCTTTGTCCTTCATTCAGTCAAGTTGTTGTAACACACACACACACACTTACTTCTTGCTCCCCAAGATGTACCACCACCCTTGGTCACTCAATACTTCTCCTGTTGGCCTCCCCAATATCATGGGCTCAGAGCTTGAACCCAAATCACTTGTGCCACGAGTTACAGTTTTACCACTGTAACACTAGCCAAGCCATACAAAACTGATTTTTTTAAATTCTATTTTTGCCCTTTGGAATCTTCTGGCAGGGACATATTTGGACCACCACTGTTGCCACCTCCTGTCCTGTCAAGGCACTTCCTAACAGGACATCCGTCGACTCCTGTAGCACCTGTGGTTCACTGCTGCAATGTCCTCTTGGCTTGCTCTCTGAGGCAACTTGCTCCCCAAGCCAGAGTCTGCCTAGAGCTCCATGACATTTCCGCCTATTTATCCAGCCCCCGCCATGGTGCAGGTGAACTCCAGGAGAGCTGACATTCCAGGAGCCAGGGGGGATTGACTTCACCTATGGCCACGGAGGTAGGAGAGATTTCATCTGCTCTGCTGGCTGCCCAATTTTCTCTCCTTTAATTTCCTCCCACTGTGACTTCACCATGCAGGACTTGCATGGCCCACATCCATGCATGTGCATTGCATTGCATTGCTGTCAATGGCAATGTTCCAGCCCCATCTGTGCAGTGTCCCCAACTGTGCTAACACCCAGACTCCACTGGTCAACATTTATACAGCAGGACCAACAACCTCCTCCAAAGGAGGAGAGCAGTCCTTGGTATGCTGTATCCTCCTTTCCACGGCTAACACCAGATGACCTGTGCTTCCTCCAGAAGCCAGGATTCGGTTTAGCAAGTAGTGTTACTGCTGCTCTACTGGACCAACATACAAAATGGATTTGTTAAACACTGCATAGTGCTAAGTCCGAGTACTATACAGGCATAGCAAATGCATGATTAAGCCCTCCCCCCAAATAATTTCTGCAAACTTGTGCTGCTGCTTTAAATTACAGACATCATGTGATCACCCTGTAGCCCAGCAGAAGCCTGTCATGCTTCTAGTCAGGTGACCCACATCTGGGAGCAGATTTGTGTGTCTGCAGCCAGCAGCTAGGCCTGGAAAGACCTCTGACAGGCCATTCCAGCCAGAACACTCAGCAAACGTGGTGCACAAGTCAAAAGACCTACAAGAAGAGGCTGAAGGAACTAGATTTGTAAACCCTGGAGGAGAGGAAGGAGAGGGGGAAATGATAGAAACCTTTAACCCCACAATACAGCCACTGCCGAGTGGAACGGGAAGGGGACGACTGGTGCAGGGAAGTGCATTTTGCTTTTTCAGTTCTATACCACTGTGTTTGGGGAATGGGAATATGTTCTAAAGTGTGACTGGGGACTGGGAGGAGGGAGGATGCCGAAAGAGGGAGGCTAAGGGAATAACTGCAAGGGTCAGGAGGCCAGGGACTCATGGCACAGCTGGGCCAATAGGGCGGCTGTAGCCACTGGTTTAAAAAGGGGCGCTATAGTTGTAGTCCACTCCACAACAGAGCTGCCGCTGAGAGGATGACTGGTCCAGGGAAGTGCATTTTGTTTTTTAGGTTCTGCACTGTTGTGTTTGGGGAAGGGGAAAATGTTCTAAAGTGTGACTGGGGACTGGTAAGTGGGAGAACTCCGAATGAGGGAGACTGAGGGAGGGACTGCAAGAAGCAGAACCCTAGGGACACGTGGCACAGCTGGGTCAATAGGGCTGCTGTAGCCACTATATATTTCCTAGGGGGGCCAAGTGACCCCTCACATGAGTGACCCTGAAGCGTGAGTACCATGAAGCAGGAGTGTGGCATCTTACTAAGTAACGTCTGAAGGACTTCCACAGGGTGGACCGCAGGCTGTGCAGGGCAGGGCATCAGAGAGTAGGAAGTAACAAGAGTCAGATGAGTAGGTATTGAAATCTGAGGGGAGGAGGTTACATACAGTACACATAGGAGGTGACCATATCGTAAACAAGAGACAGAGGGTATCACAACTGGGATCTGCACAGGTGTATGGCAAGTATCAGAGGTGGGGATTAGAGCAGGATGCACTAAATATGGATACCAGGTAGAATGGAGGAACCTAGGAGATGGAACAGGCAGCAGTCATGGGGTGAGGCATGCAGGTGGAGGATGCTTGGTGGTAGCAGTACAAGAGGGGATGCAGGGACGGTAGAAAGCTGCAATGGTTGAGGGGCAGCCATCTTCTTAGAGATTGTGAGGAGAGCAGGGGGTTGTAGGTGTGTAGGCATCTTGAGCAACTTAGGGAGGAGATTGTATGGGAACTGAATAGAGGAATGGGAGAGGTTGGGGGGAGCATCTGGGGCCAAGGGACCAGAGGAGGATTCCCCAGATGGGACATCTGGTGGAATAAGGGTAAAATATGGAGGGAGGCTAAAGGGGCTAGAAACAGCAACTCCTCAGGAGCCGAAGAGAACAGAATCAGAAATGTGGAGGATGGTTAAGAACAGGGGGAGAATGGAAACAGTGACAGAGCATGGAAAGAAGTCACACAGCAGGGCATCAGGGGAAGTTCAGGACAAGGGGTGAGCGTCTAGGAACAGGTTCTCAGTGCTGGGTAGCCTGGAGGAATGGGGGAAGGGAGACATGGAGAATGTGAACGTAAAGGACAGAAGCAGCAGCATGGGGGCTAGCAGGGTGGCAGGAAGCAAGGACGGTGTGCTGGAGGGTAGCATGGGCAAGGGGGGTGTTACAGCAGGAGGAGGGATAGCAGACTCAAATATGGGAAGGGGGAGCAGGTGGAGAGTGGTATGGGTGGGGAAGGAGTTAGTCCGGGCAAGAGGAGTAGGGGTGGGGAAGGGGCTGTAGGTAGGGGTAAAGCAGGGAACATGTGAGGCAATGGGGGAAACAGGCACTGAAAGAGAAGAGGGGGCTTGGAACTGTGAACAGATGAATGGGAAGTACCTAGGTGGAGAGCAGGAAAATGGAGGGAGGGTCATTATTTTGGGCGACTCGATATTAAAGGTTGTAAGATGGGGAGGCAAGGGGACAAGGAAAAGCCGCGTATGGGTGGAATGTATGCCAGGCATGATGGCAGGAAGGGGAAGGGGGGCAGTTTATTCCTAAGTGTGTGGGGAGGAATGGGGAGAAACCTCACATTGTGATACACCTGGGTACAAATGACATGGAGGAGTGTAGGGTGGAAGAGGTGCAGGAGAGGTTCCGAGAAGTTGGAAGGCTATGCGGTAAAACAGGATGATCAGTTGCATTCTCTGAGATTCTCCCAGTACCTAGGGCAAGTACAGCTAGAAAATAAAGAATTGTGTAGTTCAACAAGTGGCTGGGGGAATGGTGTTAGACCATGGGGCATGGTCTGGTGGGGGGGGGGGTAGGACGTTTGAGAACAAGGAGCTGTATGCACTGGATAGGCTACATTTTAGCATGGAGGGCTCAGGGGTCCTGAAGCATATGCTGAGGGAGTACACAGCAACTAAAATTAATGTAAACCAAATAAGGGGGGAAAAAGATTGATTGATATTAATAATAATAATAATCTTTATTTCTATAGTGCAATTCAAAAAATATCAAAGCGCTGTGCAGATGTTAACAATAAAACACATTAAAAAGATAAAATGATAAAACACAATGTGATTTAGATTTAGCACCAATATACATTAAAGCAATTTATTACATAAAATCCCCAAAAGTGAGATAAAACAGATGGCTTCTTAAGGCTCTCCACGGTCTGGCACACTTGGATCCGATGAGGTAGAGTTCCACAGGGTGGGGGCCGCATACATAAAAGCTCGCGACCAGAGCCACCAGGTGAGGGAATCCAAAAGACCTGTCCTCCAACTAGTCAGAAGGGGAGCGAGGGGAATTCAGAAAGGAGAGATGGTAGAGGAGAGGGGAAGGGCATGTAGGGGCAGGGGTCATACTGGAGGGTGGTTTCCTTGAACTAAAGGAGCCATGGGAAACAAGGCAGTGGAGCTGCAGGCACTGATAGCGGAAGGAGAGGTGGACATAGCAGCCATCACTGAGACTTGGGCTACTCAATACCAGGACTGGCATCTTGTGATCCCTGGGTGCAGGTTATACTAAAGGGACAGAGAAAAGGGGAAGAGAGAGGATGGCTATTTATGTAAGGGAAGGGATATTATGCAAAAGGGAGGTGGAGGGCAGGGCTGAAGCCTTATCGGTACTGCTCCAAAACTCAAAAGGGAGGAAGGTTATATTGGGGGTAGTAAACAGGCCACCCTCTCTAAATGGAGAAATTGACAGGGAGTTTGGGGAGCAAATTAGGAGGCTCAGTGGTAAGGGCAATACTGTGATAGTAGGGGATTTCAATCTGCTGGGGGTTGATTGGAGCACTCCGGCTACCTCTAATGCCAGGGAACAGGTCCCCCTGGAGGCCTTCCAGGACAGCTTCCTGATGCAGAGGGTAATGGAACCAACCAGGGAGGGAAACATACTGGACCTTCTGTTGACAGATGGGGAGCACATCCAGGACATAGGGGTAGTGGACCCCCTGGCAGGAAGTGACCACCGCACAGTGTGGTTCTTCCTCAATCTAGGTAAGGAGGTGGCCAGGCCCAAGACAAAGGTGGTAGACTTCAGAATAGCATACTTTGGCAGGATGGGAAACATACCAGAAGGGCACCTCACCAGTATCCACCCAGACATGGGTGCTGATCATAAATTCATACTACTAAGGTGCATACTAAGGTGTATAGGAACAAGGGGCGGTATGCTCATGTATCCGTTTTTCTGTTGAGATGTTAAACCGAGGTCCCATCTGCCTGTTCTGGTGGTAGTTCAGGTGGATGTTAAAGATCCCATGGCACTTCTCGAAAATAATTTCCCCCATTCACTAAAAATACCACCAATTGCTTAAAAAAAATCTGGTTCAATTTCAGCTGGCATCCATCTGTATCCCCCTCCCCCTGGGACAAGGCTGAAAATTGGCAAAAAATTATGTAGTCCTCCTTCCCGGTCAACAAAAACTAAATAAATACATGCTCCAATTCCATTTACCCTTGTAAAATACCATATTTCCATTTAGCAGATAGGCATCTAATTTCTTTTTGAAATCTTCCTTATCATAGAATCAGAGAAGCTTAGCGGCAGGAAAGGACCATCCGGCCCATCTAGTCTGCCCTTTTTTTTCCCCTACACCTCCCCCTCCCTGCCAGCCCCGCCTCCCCCATACTCAGCACCATATGCTTGTCCCATGCCCTCTTGAATTCTTCCACCGATTTAGCCCCACCACTTCATCTGGTAGTCTGTTCCAGGACTCCACCACCCTCTCCATGAAGAAACACCCTCTCAGATTGCCCCTGTATCTTTTTACTTGTAGTCTGAGGCTGTGCCCTCTAGTTCTGACCCCCTCCTTTCTCTTAAGTAAACCTTCTTCTCCCACTTTATTGAGCCCTTTTACATATTTAAAAGTTTCAGTCATGTCTCCCCTTTCCCTCCTCATCGCCAGCGTGTACAGAACCAGCTCCTTACACATCTGCTTGTATGACTTTCCCTGCATACTGTGCACCATCTTGGTTGCCTTTCTATGAACCCTCTCCAATGCATCTATATCCTTGCGGACATGTGGCCTCCAGAACTGAATCCAATACTCCAGGTGCAGCCTCACTATGGCTTTGTAAAGGGGCATTATTACCTCCTTCTTTCTGCTACTAATGCCCCTGCCTATGCATGCCAACATTTCATTGGCCTTTCCTGCTGCCCTGCTACATTGCATTACTACCTTAAGGTTCAAGGAGACTATGATCACCAGATCCCTCTCCTGATCTGTCACTTTGATTTCCTCCCCACCTAGGGTGTACCCTGCTCTTCTGTTCCTACTCTCCAAGTGCATCACAGCGCACTTATTGGCATTAAATTTCAGCTGTCATGTCCCAGACCATTTTTCGAGCATCTTTAATCCTTCCCTCATGTCCTCCACTGCCTCTCCCCAGGGTGTCCACCTTATTGCATATTTTTGTATCATCAGCAAATAGGCACACTCTCCCCCTCAAACCCTCCTCAATATCACTGATGTAGATGTTGAAGAGAAGTAGACCCAGAACTGGCCCCTGTGGCACTCCACTCTTCACCCTCGCTGTCCCGGAGTGCACCCCATTTAGCACCACCCTCTGAGTTCTTCCTGCCTGCCAGGCCTCCACCCAGTTTGTTATTTTCCCACCCAACCCCATGCTTTCCATCTTGCTCACCAGCCTCTTATGGGGGACAGTGTCTTACTAATTACAATCTCTGTCGGGAGCTTGTTCCATGGAATTACTATGCGTTGTGTATAGAAAGCTTTCCTTACATTTGTTTGGAATTTTTTGGGCCAGAGTTGTAAGGAATGGCCTCAGATTCCTTTTCCATCATTTTTAAATTCTAGGCACAACTCATTTAGTAGGTAAGTATCCTGCATGATGTAATAGCACAATAACATATCACCTCTCCACGTCTTGTTTCCAAAGACATCAGATTTGTCTTTTTGAGACATTCCTCATATGTCAGATGTTTGAAGTTACAAATTAATTTTGTAGCCTGCCTCTGTACCTTCTCTAAGTTAGTGATATCTCCTTTATTTAGAGGCATCACACTGGGCTCCCATAGTTTAAAATGGGTCTAACAATGCCCTTGTACAAAGGCATAATAACACTCTACTTTTAAAATGTGTTTTTATTGTCCACAGTAATTTTTTATGTTTGCGTGTATGCAGGCGCAAGAAACATTATGCGGCAGCTTAGGAGAGAAGCGGGTTGTGGAGGTGTGGCACTGTGGTGGCCAATGGCAGCACTGCATTTTCAGGCTTGGCACTGTTGGACCAATGCAGGCCCACTGTGCTGATGACACTGGTTTCTAGAAGTGCCATTAACTTGAAATGATTTGGCTGCTGCAATGAGGGGCTGCCTCATCATTGCAGTGTCAGCCATTTCGCTGCAATGAGGGAGCAAACCATCATTGCAGGGCTGTACCTTGCCTGGTGTAACAATTTCTGTAAACATGGCAGTGGTATAACCGCCACCTCAGAGCCCCATGAAAGCTGAGGGGGTGCCCAATCCCCCTATCGGCATGCCCCTAACCCAGTTCATTTGCCGATGGGGGAGCCCAATCTCCATTGGCATAATGGCCCCCAATCATTTCAAGCATGTGCCAAGGGGGTGCCCAATCCCTCTCGGCAGCATGCATGCCCCCACCTGTTTCTGTGCTGATGGGGGGCCCAATCCCCATCAGCTTTGGTCCCCCTCCCCACAAATGCAGGCGGCACACTGGGAGCCCACCCCAGTGTACCAAACACATCTGTGAAAGAAGAAAACCAACCCACATTGTCTGTATTTTTTTTACCTGTAAATGAGAAAACGGTCTCGACGTGTCCGGTGCCCCTCCCCTAACCTGCAACCCACCCTCTGCGTACCCCACCTCCCTACTCCCCCCTCACCCAATACTTACCTCCGTAACCCTGCGCGGTGATCTTCAGTGGACCGGGAACACGTCTGCACTCTTCAAAGCCGACCGTGAACTGAAGAAATACTGGTAAGCTGTACAATTGCATAAATGTTTTTTTTTCAACTTATGTAGCTATCTCGGGCATTTTTGGGACTTTTGGCACCAAATTTTCTATATGGGGTTATTGGGACCCCTCCACAAGAATGCAGTCACTGTCATGGTGTTATTCAGTCCCGAAAGGTGATTTCGCAGTCACTGCGCAGAATCACCTATCGGGACCGATTAACGAAACAACAGTGCCACTGTTCATGAGGTGGGCTCTCAAAAAGCCTATGCTGCAAATTTGGTGAAAAAATTAAAAAAAAAATGACTGTTTTATGAGTGTGCATTGTACAGTTTCCATGCACACTTGTAACTTTGTGAATCTGTAATATTTTCACTCCAGATTTTCAACATTGGCATTTTGGGGTCCTGCACTTGGGGCTCAACCCTCCACCCCGTGTTTCCAGCACTTTTATGCACTAACCTCCTCGTGTTGCTGAGAACTAACAGGCTCCCTGTTGGGCACAGTTATTTAGTCTGTCCCTGTATGTATCTTACTGTGTTTACCTATTCCAGTTTTAGTTTTCACTGTATTTTTTTTGCTTTCCTTTGTTTAAAGACCAAATGTACCTAAATGTTCTCATTTTAATTCTATTGCCTTGTTTGTCTCAATCCTCTGTATAATCACCTACTTGTTCTAAATGTACTAACGTGGAACCTATGTAAAGAGCTCTGTGCTCAAATGGTTAATCCGAGATCAGAAATAAATAAATACAATTTTTCCACACCTTCTTATAAACAGTACAGCTGTCATTTTATACATCTTGGCCGAAATGTGTTTTCGCACTTCTGGCGCAGAATAGCACGGTCGCTGTGGGAAATCAGTGTTCAGGACAGATTAAGAAAATCACAGTGACACTGCTCATGAGAAGAGGTCCTAAAATGCCTTTGTTGAAAATTTGGTGATGAAAGTCCATAAAATGACTGTGTTACAAGCATGCATTGTGCAGTTTCCACGCATGCTCGTAACTTCGCAACCTTGCAATATTTTCACTCCAGATTTTCAACATTGCCATTTTCCACACCTCCTTATGAACAGTACAGCTGTCATTTTTCATATCCTGCTGAAATGTGTTTTTGCACTTCTGGCGCAGAATAGCGTGGGCGCTGTGGGAAATCAGTGTTCGGGACGCATTACAAAAATCACAGTGACACTGTTCAGTAGCAGAGGTTCTAAAATGCCTATGTTGAAAATTTTATGATGAAATTCCATAAAATAACTGTGTTACGAGCATGCACTGTGCAGTTTCCACGCACCCTTGTAACTTCGCAAATTAGTAATATTTTCATGCCAGATTTTCAACACTGGCATTTTTTCACACCTCCTTATGAACAGTACAGCTGTCTAGTCTTTCCAGTTCTTGCTGAATATGCTGTGCCGTGTGTGTCTTGAAAGTGAGATACACGGAGAACTGCCATTTTCTGAAACGTTACTTTTTTTTTTTTCGCTCTGAGAGATAGTAGCGTTAGTAGTAGTGGTGGTTGAAGTGGTAGCAGATACACTTGTAACCCCTCACCCCTGCCTTTTTGCCAAAACGACAGGTGGCATGCTGTTGAAGCTGACAGCAGTACCTGGTGGGGACCTGGGTTCGGGGAGGAATATGTTACTCGGCACAGGGGGACCTAGGTTTGGCTACTCTGCACGGGGCACCCAAGTAAATCCGAACACAGGAAGCAGTAACTGTAATGTCCAGAACCAGGAATGGGGTTCTTCAGTGTGGCTTTTATTCACATACTAGCTGAACAAACAAAGCATAGACGGACCCCGTGAGGCTACATTTCCTGTAATGCAGATTAGAGACTACAGAACACTTTATCACCATTTCCAGCCCTCAGGCTCTGAACCCACTAGGCACACAGCCCGACTTGCATGCAGCTTTGGGTATACAGCCCGACTTGTACACACTTGGGTTTTCCTCACTGGCCCGGCTCCCCTGCCGGCCACTTGATCCACGGTCCATTTGAGGAATGAACCAATTATCCTGTCATGGCTCCCCACACCACACTAGAGTCTGCGACTCCTAGAGAGAATTTTCCGTACAATCCCATGTCTGGGTACTTCCCCCATCACTGGCCAAGTGCCTGAGGCAAAGTAGAAAACCACAGAAGAAATCCGTAGAGGTGGACCTGGTCACTAAAGATGGGGGGCCACCCACCTCCAGCTCCCACAGCCCATACCTGGCCATTTCTCTGGAAAACTGAACAATTTCTTTACTGAACTTTTAAATGTAGATTAAGGGTAGACGTCTGTCACATCACCTCTACATATTATTTGCATCCCAACAAACTCAGGAACCTGAAACTATTTTTACTTTGCTTGGCCCATTTCTCTAGGCTTTCCAATATTTAGTAGTTCAATCCCCACATTATGACACAAATCCCAGGGTGAAAACATAGGCCCTTTTAGCCAGAGCAGACACTCACCCTTACGTTGCAGGTGCCCTACAGGCGACTCACAAATCTTTTCTCCCAAAATAAATACTGGAATGAACAGGCATCTTTTCCTCCACAAGCAGAACTAAGGGGATTGCCCCAGCAATCTGCAGGGAATCCTTCTCATCCCCCGGAGGGAGGGGGCACTGAGACCCGAAAACAGCAGTCTCCACCACTTGAGTGCTCTTCCTGTGTCTCTCTTTAAGGTGAAGACACACACCCTATTACTGAAAAGTAGCCCTCTGTCAGGGCTGAGGCTCCTAGAGCCTTTACTGAGCTGCTTAACAGCAAGCTCCCTACTGCCAACTTCACTTACTGAAGACAAACTGCAGACTCTGACTTGAAAACTCCCAACACTCTATCTAACTGCCTTTGCTGCAGATTCCAATGTGGCTTATGCAGCTGCGAAAGTTCTATTGGTGATATCATTCCTCAGTCTCAGCTGAGACTGAGAACAGAGTGAGACAGTGTGAAACCCATTTAACTGGAGTTTCACAAGCTGCCTTCCCTGCCTACCACTAGGTCTTACTGGGATTCTAGTAACCCCGGGTAACAAGGGGGTTACACACTAGTATGTGAGGATGATGATGAGTTGCCCCTGCCCACAAAAGTGACCCAGTGTGCAGTAAAAGAAAGATAGGCAATGGTTTGGCTGTTGGTATCAGTAGTTAAATGAACTACCTTGTTCTCAGCCTCTCGGAGAGCATGCCTTCCTTGAATTACCAAGCTGTCATACATTCTGGGCACAGCGATTAATGAGAAGTATTTTCTACTTGGCGTTAAATATTGTGGCGCTAAGTATTCCATAAGCCTTCTGAAACTCATGTCTTCCACAATAGGATATGGCTGCAAATCAAGTAGAATAATTTCTGCTATTTTGTGATTTATTGCCAGTGCTACTGGGATGGTTTCGTGAATATTTAGACTTTCTTTCAAAAACTTCTTTTAACTTCAATTGTCTCTTATCAGGGGTAAAGTTACATTTGGCTGGGGGTGTTGTATGACTACATGCCATGCCTGCTAAAACAGAGAGCCTTACAGAATCATCTTGAGGTGAAAGTGGACTTTTGGATCTTGCTTGGTGATCATCTCCCACTGTTTCAGCAGAATGCTCCTGTTCACCGAGATCCTGCTACATTTCCAGCCACCGATGCTAGACAGTTTATTTGAATCATATATAATGATGAGGTGAAGTCATGAAAGGTGTCACATCATTGTTGTGGTTCCAAGATGACCTTTATTTTTCCCCCTACTAAGACAAGTACTGCAATGCACACATATAGCTTAGTAAGTATCCTTGGGGTTTACGTAAAAATGATTCCAAACGATAGAGGTGGACTGTCTATGTCTAGTAACGAGCTCAGTAGGAGTCGAGTGGCTGGGTTTACATGGGGAAGACATATCAGTGGAGGAGTCAGATTCATCAGGTAAGACAATCTTAGAATCCTCTACAGCACCATTGCCATCATCACTACTGTCAGACTTTGTTTCACTTTGTGTGGCTTGTGCCTTTGACTTTTTCTTTTTCCCTTTTGACACGCTACTGCTGTCTTTATCTTTCTACACGCTGTCACTGTCAGAACCAGAACGAGACATAGCTAAAGTCATAAGCTCATCAGTCTCACCATGACCAAGGTCGTCGTCATCATCATCATCATCATCAGATTCAGTAGAGATCATCATCATCAGATTCTGTAGAGCTAACACTTGCAGTCGCAGATCGAGTTACTCGATATGCATGTGTTACAAATCGAGCAACTCCACGGCGAGCTGTACCTGTAAGTGCTTTAACTTTATGTACAGTTGGAATACTCTTTGTTTTTGCCCTTTTCTGAGACGACTTGCTACTATTTTTTGAAACTTTGTGTACTGTACTACTGAGCCCTTCTGACACAGACAGTCCACCCCCCCTTGGTGAGTTTTCAGTATTTTGAGAGTTAGCCTGCACTTTGATAATAGTAGCATTTAACTCAGCCCCTTCAACAGACTGTATGCTTTGACTTTACTTTTAGGGCCACATCTTTCTGGGCTCTTGAATAAACTTTTACATTTACTTTCTTTGCTCCTGGCTTTTGCTTTACTATTTTTTGGAGCACTCATAATGCCAGTCAATAGCTTGTTTAGGGTCAAAAGCAAATACTGGTGGTTGTCAGATTAATTCACATGCAGGTCTATCACACACACACACACACAGGACCTAGGCTACAAGGGCTGATGGTGCAGCTACCACCCACAGAGATTCAGGGACCTGGCCTGACCCTCTTTGACACAGTATTACTTCACTTTTCCTTCAAGGACTAGTTATTTATTTGTTTATTTATTTAGTTAGTTAGTTATTCCATGTGACAGAATTCCCTGCCCACTGAGCCAAAGCCTGTAGACTTACCCCACGGAGCACAGGGGGAAGAGATGAGAGCTGACTGACTTGTTCGGTTGGGGGGTCACACAGACAGTATGCAAGAAGTGTCTCTGGTGGCTGACTGTCAGATTTTATTTCACACTCACACACACAGTAGTTCACACACTGCACCTCGTCTATAAGGGCTGATGCTACAGGTGCTACTACCCACAGAGATTCAGGGAGCTGGCCTAACCCTCAATAACACAGTATTTACTTTTTCCTTCAAGAATTATTCCATGTGGAGCTTGTAGATTTACCCACGGAGCACAGGGAGGAAGAGATCTTGAGAGCTGACTGACTTGTTTGGGGGGGGGTCACACAGACAGTATGCAAGAAGTGGCACTGGTGGCTGTCTGTCAGATTTTATTACACACACACACACACTAGTTCACAGTTCATGAGAGGGCATGATATGAGACTGGT
Source organism: Neoceratodus forsteri (assembly GCA_016271365.2). NCBI lineage: Eukaryota > Metazoa > Chordata > Ceratodontiformes > Ceratodontidae > Neoceratodus > Neoceratodus forsteri. The sequence continues at coordinate 921,293,849 of CM028130.1, read as the reverse complement.
AGGAGGAAGGTTCAAAAGCAACCTCAGGAAGTACTTGTTCACAGGAACAGTGACAGACCCGTGGAACAGCCTGCCCCAGGAGGTGGTAGCATCAAAGGCAATCCAGGAGTTCAAACTCGCAAGGGACAGACATAAAGGACAAGTTAGGACGAAGGCTGCATATGGAAGGGGGGGTAGTTTCTAGGGTAGACTAGATGGATTGCACGGTCCCTATCTGCTGATGCTTTTCGTATGTTCTTATGTTCGCACACTGCATCTAGGCTATAAGACTGATGCTGCAGGCGCTGCTACCCATGGAGATTCAGGGACCTAGCATGACCCTATCTGACACAGTATTACTTTACTTTTCCTTCAGGGATTATTTTTATTTTTTTATTATTTATTCCATATAACGGAATGCCCTGCCCACTGAGCCAAAGCCTGTAGATTTACCCCATGGAGCACAGGAAGGAAGAGATAAGGGCTGACTGACTTGTTTTGGGGGAAGGGGTCATACAGACAGTATGCAAGAAGTGACACTGGTGGCTGGCTGTCAGATTCTATTACACACACACTAGTTCCCACACTGCACCTAGGCTATAGGGGCTGATGCCTCAAGCACTGCTACCCACAGAGATTCGGGTACCTGACCTAACCCTCTATGACACAATATTTACTTTTCCTTTAAGGATTATTCCATGTGACAGAATGCCCACTGAGCCAAAGCTTGTAGATTTACTCCACGGAGCACAGGGAGGAAGAGATAAGAGCTGACTGAGTTGTCGCGGGGGGGGGGTCACACAAACAGTATGCAAGAACACACACTGCATCTAGGCTATAAGGGCTGATGCCGCAAGCGCTGCTACCCACAGAGATTCAGGGACCCGGCCTAACACTCTATGACACAGTATTTACTTTACTTGTCTTTCCAGCATTTTTTTTTTTATTATTATTATTTATTTTACATGATGGAATGCTCTGCCCACTGAGCCAAAGCTTGTAAATTTACCCCACAGAGCACAGGGAGGAAGAGATGAGAGCTGGCTGATTTGTTTTGAGGGGGGCACACAGACAGTATGCAAGAAGTGGCACTGGTGGCTGGCTGTCAGATTTTATTTCACATTCACACACACAACACACTGCATCTAGGCTATAAAGGCTGATGCTGCAGGCGCTGCAGCCACCCACAGAAATTCTAGGACCTGGCCTGACCCTCTATGACACAGTATGACTTTACTTTTCCTTCAAGGGTTATTTATTTATTTTTTATTATTTATTCCACGTAACGGAGTGCCCTGCCGTCTGAGCCAAAGCTCATAGATTTACCCCATGGAGCACAGGGGGAAGAGATGAGAGCTGACTGACTTGTTCGGGGGGGTACACAGACAGTATGTAAGAAGTGGCACTGGTGGCTGGCTGTCAGATTTTATTTCACACTTACACACACAGTAGTTCACACATACACTGGACCTAGGCTACAAGGGCTGGTGCTGCAGCTGCCACCCACAGAGATTCAGGGGCCTGGCCCTCTATGACACATGACAGAATGCCCACTGAGCCATAGCTTGATTTACCCCATGGAGCACAGAGAGTAAGAGATGAGAGCTGACTGACTTGTTTGGGGGCAGGGGGGTCACACAGATGGTTGCAGGAAGTGGCACTGGTGGCTGGCTGTCAGATTTTATTTCACACACACGCGCACAGTAGTTCATAGTTCACACACTGCACCTAGGCTCAGTGCTGATGCTGTAGGCGCTGCTGCTACCCACAGAGATTCAGGGACCTGGCCTAACACTCTATGACACAGTAGTATTTTTCCTTCAAGGATTAGTCCATGTGACGGAATGACCACTAAGCCAAAGCTTGTAGATTTACCCCATGGAGCACAGGGAGGAAGAGATGAGAGCTGACTGACTTATTCGGAGGGGGGGGGCACAGACAGTATGCAGAAAGACACACACACTCACACACACTTGTTCACAGTTCAAACAGTGCACCTAGGCTATATGGGCTGATGCTGCAGGTGCTGCTAGCCTGCTGCCCCAGAGATTCAGGGACCTGGACTCTAACCCTCTATGACACGGTATTTACCTTTTCCTCCAACGATTATTCCACGTGACAGAATGTCCACTGAGCCAAAGCTTGTAGACTAATAAATTTACCCCACTGAGCACAGGCAGGAGATGAGAGCTGACTGACTTGTTTTGTGGGCAAACAGCAAGAAGGCTAACTTGGCTGGGGGTGGTAGTGGGTGACACAGTTCACCCCCCCTCTGTTACCAAAATAAAAATAAAAATGGCACTTGACTCACTCATTTGCCATCAGTTTTCCTCCTCCCTAATCCCCATTCCCAGACTCAGTCCCCCAATCCCCACCCTCATGTGTTTTGTTTGTTCTTGTTTTTCAAAAATAAAATATAAAAAATAATTATAATTTTTTTTTAAGAGTCCGATGAGTCCGACTAGCTAGAGTTGCCCAACGGGCAAAAAATGCACTAAGCAGCAAACAGCACACATGGAGCAGCCTGTAAATACTGCTGCTTCTTCTCCATTCTGTTCTTCTGCACCAGCTCCTAAGGTGGACCACGTGGGCTGCTACAGAGCAAACCCAATCAGGTGCCACCTTAGGAAGATGGACAGCTCACCCATCCAGTGAGGAACTAGAGTCTTTTCTCTGGTCCAGCCAGTGCTCTTGTGCTTGTCACGCCAAATCTGCATGATGGAGCTGCCCGAGCTGATCCGAACACTTCAAAGTGTTCAGAAGCTGCTCGTTTATGAACAATTCGGCATGTTTGGGTCGGTTCGTATTTTTGATGAACCGGTTCGTCCACCACTACTCTAGACTATTTGAGTTCACGATTTCTATAGTCTTTACATAGTTACCAATTTCTCTTTCTTTTATCCTTTGGTTTGGCATTTATTTGCTTGAGCACTGCTTTTCCTACCTCTTGGTGTTTCTCCCTGAGAGTTTGTACCTCGCTTAGTAACTCACCTATTTTCAAACATATCGGGCAAACATATAGACCCCTAGCAATGCATACATGGAACAATTACAACATTTTTTAGCAGTGCCTTCAGTACATAAAATGAACAGAAAGTCTTCAGACGGATTGTGGCCTCCCATTTGTGACAAATAGATGCAGCTGTATTACTTACAACAACTGCTTATCTCAGGTAAGGAAATGGTCTTGCTTTTAAACTAAACTTTGTAAGAGTCCTGCTGCCTCCCTCATCTCCCATGGCAGACACTGGCAGACGCTGCTTGCCTCTGCCAGTGTCACCTCCACCCAGCGCTTGCCTCTGCTTGCTAGGGCATCACCTAAATAGTCGCTCAACTGGAAGTGCCGTTTCTGTCACTCCCTGCCCTTGCCTGAGTTTTGTGAGCGTTTTTATTTAGAAAATGTAAAAATAATGGCTACACCAGAACTCTGCTCTTAAAAAGACAGACAGACTAAGGGTGCTTGTGGCACACAAAGGGTCCCTCAAACTGCAGATATGCTGCAGCAGCCCAAGTCAATTTTTTGGCTCCCCACAGGAGGTTAAAAGGTTGAGATCCAACTATCTTTAGAATTTAACACACAGAGCCCCAGTACCTTCTCTCAGAGGATGTGCAGACAATAAAAATAGATTGAGAATGTCCCTCACTACTCCCAGAGGGATTTCCTTTAAATATTCCTTCACTAGGGCAACACCTAAATAGTTGCCCAACTGGAAGTGCCCCTCCAGTCACTCCCTGCCCTCACCCGAGTTTTGTGAGCGTTTTTATATAGAAAATGTAAAATTAATGGCCACACCGGCACTCTGCTTTTAAAAAAAACAAATTAAGGGTGCCTGTGGCACACAAAGGGTCCCTCAAACTGCAGATATGCTGCAACAGCCAAGTCAACCTTTCAGCTCCCTACAGGAGGTTAAAAAGGTTGCGATCCAACTGCCCTTAGAATTTAACACACAGAGCACCCAGTACCCTCTCTCAGAGGATGTGTAGACAATAAAACTAGATTAAGAATGTCCATCATCAAGCTGGGTCTGGCAGAGGCCACTGACACATTTACAAAGACCCAAAGTAAGAAGGCCAGGACCAAAAAGCCGAGCTGATTATGCAAGGAGATAGTAGATACAGTGTGGGAAAAAAGAGCTGCCTTCAGCAGGTATAAGCGATCCAAGCGAGAAGAGGACAAGGAGGTGTACTCGAGGATATTGAGAGAGGTGAGTAAAGTAGTCAGGGCAGCCAAGGCTTCAAGGGAGTTAAGGCTGGCACAGGGGATCAGAGAAGGGGAAAAGGATTTATTCAGGTACATAAGAGAGAAAAGAAGCTGTAAAGATAAGATTGTCAGGATCAAGAAAGATGAGGGATGGGCAGAAATGGGGGGGAGATGGACAGAAGCACTCAATGAGTACTTCTGTTTGGTGTTTAACAGGGAGAAAGGTGGGCCTATGCCACAGGGGAGAGGTAGGGTGGGCAGAGGGAGGAGAGGGGCCAACAAATGGGGAAATCCCAGTGAGCAGGGTATTACAGGGCCTTAGGTCTCTGCAGGTGGATAAGGCTCTGGGGCCGGATGGTGTGCATGCAAGAGTCATGAGAGAGACGGTGAAGGTCCTAGTGGGGACCCCTATCAGCCCTGTTCAACACCTCTGGAGCCACCCAGGGAGGGAAACATAGTGGACCTTGTGTTGATGGATGGGGGGCACATCCAGGACTGAGGGGTGGAGGACCCCCTAGCAGGAAGTGATCACTGCACAGTGTGGTTCTTCCACAATCTGGGTAAGGAGGCAGCCAGAACCAAGACAAAGATAGTGGACTTCAAAAGGGCAAACTTTGACAGGATGGGAGGCATACTGGAAGGACACCTCGCCAACATCTGCCCAGACATGGATGCCAACCAGAAATGGGCCATCATCAAGCTGAGTCTGGCACAAGCCACTGACTCATGTACAAAGATCCAAAGTAAGAAGGCCAGGACCAAAAAGCCAAGCTGGTTAAGCAGAGAGGTAGTAGTGAAGGTGAAGGAAAAAAGAGCTGCCTTGAGAAGTTGTAAGAGATCCAAGTGGGAGGAGGACAGGGAGGAGTACATGAAGAAATCCAGAGAGGTGAGTACAGTAGTCAGGGCAGCCAAGGCTTCAAGGGAGCTTAGGCTGGCACAGAGGATCAGTGAAGGGGAAAAGGATTTCTTCAGGTACATAAGGGAGAAAAGAAGCTGTAAACATCAGATTGTCAGGATCAAGAAAGATGGAGGGAGGGCAGAAGCACTCAGTGAGTACTTCTGTTCAGTGTTTACCAGGGAGAATGATGGGCCTATGCCACAGGTGAAAGGTCGGGTGGGCACGGGGCAGTGGGGTTAACAGATGGGAAAATCCCAGTGAGCAGGTTGCTGGATGGTCTTAGGTCCCTGTGGATGGATAGGACACTGGGACCAGACAGTGTGCATGCAAGGATCCCAAGGGAGATGGTGGAGGTCCTGGAGGAACCATCAGCAGAACTGTTCAACATGTTTCTGGGGACTGGGTGCATGCCCCAGTACTGGAGGATGGCACAAGTGGTGCCCCTCCAGAAGAGTGGGTTCAGGGATGAACCTGGTAACTGCAGACCAGTCAGTCTTACATCCATTGTGGGGAAGTTAATGAAGACCATCCTTAAAGAGAGACTGGTGATCTTTCTGGAAGCAAATGGTCTCCAGCACAAAAGGCAACATGAGTTTGTCTCTGGTAGATTGGTGAGGACGTACTTCTTCACAGAAAGGGCCGCTGGATGCCTGGAACAACCTTCCAGCAGAGGTGGTGGGGATCCAAAATGCCTGGGACAGACACAAGGGAATTGTAGTGGTAAGGAATGAGGAAGAGACTGTACCATAAATCAGATCAACCTGGTTGACTTTTCTGCTTGGGTGACAAGGGCACTCGATAAGGGCCATGTGCTGGATGTCCTGTATTTGGACTTCATCAAGGCCTTCAGTTCGGTGCCACTTGGAAGGTTGATTAGTAAACTGAGGAACCTGGGAGCTGGGGAGAAACTAGTAGGATGGGTTAGGAGCTGGCTACAGGACAGGCAGCAGACGGTAATTTGTAGGAGGAGAACTCTTGACTCCCAGAGCTGTAACCAGCAGGGTCCCACAAGGCTCTACACTAGGACCAGTGTTATTTAAAATCTTCATTGGTGACATCAGATGGGATTAAGAGTAAAATCAGCCTTTTTGCAGATGGCACAAAGATCTGTGCAGAGGTAGATAGTGTGGAAGGGAGGCAAGAACCCCAAAAGGATCTGACAAAGCTTGAACACTGGTCAGACACATGGCAGCTGGGGTTCAGTGCTATGAAGTGCAAGGTCATGCACTTGGAAGCCAGAAACCCTGGGAATAGCAACTGGCTGGGGTGTGTGCAGTTATCCACTTCAGAGGAGGAGAAGGATCTGGGGGAACTAGTCACAGGGGACATGAATCATTCTGTGCAGTGCAGAAAAGTGGCAGTCAAAGCTAATAAGATGCTGGGGTGCACTGCCAGAGGAATCTCCTCTAGGAGAGAGGAAGTCATCCTTCCACTGTACAGGTCGCTGGTGAGAATGCACTTGGAGTACTGTGTAGTTCTGGTGCCCCTATTTAAAGAAGGATGTCAAACTACTAGAGGGAGTCCAGCATAGGGTGAAAAAGATGATCTTTGGACAGAGGGGACAAACTATATGAATAAAGACTGAGGGAGCTCAACATGTATTTCCTGGAGGATAGAAGGGAGAGAGATGATAGGATTGAGACCTTCAAGTACTTGACGGGCATGAATAGGGTCAGTACTGAGGGCATTTTCAGACTAAAGGGAGGAGGAACATGAAGGGACACCATCTGAAATTGGGGGAAAGATTCAAGAAGGAAATGAAGAGGCACTATTTCATGGAAAGGGTGGTAGTGAGGTGGCACAAGCAGCCAGAGGAGGTGCTATTGCTAAAAAATGTGAGCACTTTTGAGAGGGCGTGGGACAGGGTCAAAGGTAAGGTCATAACTGAGGGAAAGATGGGAAGGGGGAGTCAGCAGACTGGGGGTGATAAATCAGATGGATAGGAAAGCAGTGGGGAGGTGCTGCTGCAGTAGAATATACTGGGAGATGCACACTTGAGCAGACTTGATAAACCACATGGCCTGTATCTGCTGGCATTTTCATATGTTCATATGTTAACTACCTCACGGGGGTTCATAAGGTACAGGAGGGGGTAATTTTCAGAGAAAAAGGTGCTCTAGGACAAGGGGGCATGCTGTGAAGCTGGAAGGGGATACATTCAGGAGAGATGTGAAGAAGTACTTCTGCACAGAAAGGGTGCTGGATGCCTGGAACAGCCTTCCAGCAGAGGTGGTGGGGTTCACAAATGCCTGAGACAGACACAAGGGAATTGTAGGGGTAAGGAAGGGGGGAAGAGATTGCACCTTAAATTAAGTAGGGTCTACAGCAAAAAAAAAAGGTTGAAAAAAAATGGGCAGACTGGGCAGATCCAGCAGCCATTATCTGCTTGCACATTCTATGTTTCTATGTTTCAATAAAAGGCACTGAACAAACAAAAAGTTGTTAAATTGCAAAAACAACAAGGTTTATTCACTACAACCAGTGCAAGTCAGAACGAAAGGCAGGCACAGGTACCCTGGCACTTCGAACCCTGGCTGGGTCCTTCTTCGGGGGGTAATTACAGCATGAAAAGGGTTAATACCACAGTCTGGTGCTGTACAGTCCCCTTGCAGTGGGTTTAGTAGCCTGTACCCTCACTACAGGCAATTGTACACTACCGTATATATGGCGAGCGAGGTCACAGAGACTGTGTGCAGCATCAGTGGAAGTAGAAATGACTAATGAGGGGAGAAAATCATTTCCCCAGTAGACAATGGTGAACATTTCAGGGCACTACAACCATGCATCCCCACCCAAACCACCACTGCACTCTATACGGCACAGTTGACTGGCCCTCCCTAACAACAAGGAGACTGCTGAATTTGTATACCTGGGCTAACAAGGTACTCCTAAATAATCTCCCAAGTTACATCACTGAGCTATTCCATATATCGCACAGCAAACTATTCCCTTAGAAAGAATAATTCTATACTTCTGAATATCCCTAAACATGCCACACAGGCAGGAAAATCTGCAATCAGTTGCTTTATCCCCACAGTATGGAACCCAGTTCAAGCTTCACTAAAACTCACCACACTGGTCAGACCTAGCACCTTTTAAACCCTCACTGAAAAATTATACACGAGGCAGGTTCTTATGTGTAAGCTACACTTAGCCTACCTCTGAAGTTATATGTTGGTTGTTCAATTACATGGGATAGTCACTCATTGTGATCCTGAAAACAGTTGAACCTATTACTATTCTGTATGCCTATCTATACTCTGTATACTGTAGGCTGCTGGTTAACTAGGATCTGCAGCTTATCCATTAGGTAGGGAAATGGGCAGACTGGGTGGGCCAAGAGGTCCTTCTCTGCCATCAAATTCTATGTTTCTATGTTTCTATATAACTGTCATAAGTTTTATTTCTGTAACCTTACTTCAACTATATATTATTCCCTGTGTCTTGTATACCTCCAAATGCTGTATCATCACCTTTTAACATTGTAGGCTGCCCTACCAAGGACCTCCTTGTAAATGAGCTTGCTCAGTGGAACCTTTTCCTGGTGAAATAAACAAATACAAGTACAACCACATGTGGTATTTGGGGGGAGCTGCCTCCAATTCGAGGACAGGGAAGGGATTTGGAGGAAGAAAGCTAGTGATTAGTGGGGAACAGGATAGGAAGTTGCCAGCTAGAAGGCAGGACCATGTCAGGGATAGGAGAAAAAAGCTAGGTTAAAAACATTTACTGATATCATGTAGGAAAATCATTTTGCATCTTCTAGTGTTGAACGCTGTCAATGGGTAGGGAAGGGTGGAGGGCCATCTGTTTATTTGAGCCCAGTCCTCTTGGGTCTGATATCAGTAGGTCCAGTGCGACAGGTCTGAAACACAATGACGTCATACCTGCTGGGAGATTACTGGCAGGGGAGCTCCACACTAAGACACTGAGGGTGGGATTTTGTTTTGTTTCTGCAACAAGACAGAACAGTCTCAATGCCTGGACTAGTGACTCCAGAATTTGTAACTGACGTTGCAATAATACCATAGCCTCTCTATAGGCTATGACAGGCTATGCCTCCTGTTGTCTGGAATACCTATGTTCCTATGGAATAAATATTGTGAAAGAGAAAACAATAACATTTCATCTGCTACACTATATGGAAAGGTGGGACTTAGTATTCTCACTCCACAAAAACTGTAATGCAGGAACCTATGGAGCTTTGTGTTATCCCATAAGTAGCTCCCAGGGTTGTTAAAGTAAGGGCTACAGAAAACAATTGCTTGTAATGTTTCCTAGTATTTGATTACGATAGGGGATTACTATTTAAAGGAAAATGCATGGTGGCACCACAATAGCTAAGGCTGAGTAGGCTGTTTAATGTTAAACTTCTAACTCTGCACTTTAATAGCTTTGCCCCTTTTAATGGATGTGCATGAAATTTTGCACATGTGGTCGGGGGGGGGGACAAGGTCTCCTGATGTGCCAAGTTTTGTTTCAGTCAGATGTGTGGTTTCTGAGCTACATATTGTGCCTTTTCAGGACTTTTTTTTTGCTGTTTTTGTGTCATTACTAGCCCCCAGGTGGTTTGGAATTTTGGTCTAAAATTTTCAGGGTAAACCGGGCTTGCCCAAGAATGGTGCCTTTCATTGGTTTGATGAAAACATATTAATCTGTTCCCAAGTTATAAGGATTCTAAATTGTGGTTCTGAGCATGCTCAGTAGGGTCTTTTGGATAGATATTTGATACCCTACTGAGCATGCTCAGAAACACAATTTCAAATCCTTATGATTTTGGAACAGATTAATATTTTTTCACCAAACTAACTAAAGGCATCATTCTGGAACAAGCCCTTTCTACCCTGCAAATTTCAGACAAAAATTTCAAACTGTCTGAGCTGCATATATATTACAGTGACACAGGAGCGCCACTGTAGTTAGGGTTGAGTAGGCTGTTTAATGTTAACCCCCTAAATTTACACTTTAATAGCTTCACCCCTTTCAACAGATTTGCACAAAATTTTGAATACATGTCCTGGGAGCAATGTCTTTTGGCATACCAAGTTTTGTTCTGGTCAGATGTACAGATTCTGAGATCTCTATAGTATATGTATAGGAAAAAATGTTTTTTTGTTGTTTTGTTTTTCTGCTGTTTTTTGTCATTGCCTAGCATCCATATAATTTGAAATTTTGGTCTGAAATTTTCAGGGTAGAAAGTGATTTCTCCAGAATGATGCCTTTCCTTGGTTTGGTGAAAAAATATTACTTCTTTTCCAAGGGATAAGGATTTGAAATGTTGGTTCTGAGCATGATCAGTAGGATCTTTTGGATAGATATGTGATACCTTACTAAGTGTGTTTTTGAATTTGCTGAGCATTTTTTGAATTTACTTCCTCTGTATTACAAGAAAGTCTGCTGCTACTTTGAGCTGAAGTGAATACTTATGAACCTGCTCTTTTTGTATTTTAAGAGAGTCTGCTGCTATGTTGAAGTAAAACAATCAATTATGAATCTGTTTTTTGCTCGTGAGCATGTGCACATCTCACTGTTCTGTCTCTAGCACTTTTTGGATAGTCACAAATTTAAGCTGTGAGAGTGTTTGCACCATTTTGGATTTCAAGTGTGTATTTCATAGCTATAGTTGTGAGTGCAGTCCCCCACCCTTATTTGATCTGCTTAGTATATTGTTCCTACTGTACATAGGGAATCTGGTGCACCAGCCTTAGCTAAGGAGCTCCTTTAAGCAAGTTTGAGGATGAGGGAACTGGAGCAGCCTCCCCTTTTCTGTTTGAAGCAAAATACATATTTAAAGAAAAGCTGCAGAGGCTAGAGAACAGTCCTATTAATGAAGGCATAAAGTTTATTCTCCCCAGAAATACCTAGATACAAAAATGGAGCAGTTTTAAGATAGCATTTGAGAGAAATCACAGAGTGAATTTAAACAGCAGAAATGTGCACAGCTTTTTTACTAAACGTTTCCTCTCTGCCATTTCTTCTCAGAATCTCACTAAACTTGGTACAGTAGAAGCCACAGACATGGTTAGATATTTCACAAAATTTCTAAAGAGTTTCTCTCTGCTGCCCCTACTGTGGAAATGCAGAAAACAGGAGACTTCTCTAGAAATATCACAGAAATTTCAGGAAATATCTGACCATGTCTTTGGCTGTGACTGTACACTTACTGTTTAAAGTGTAGGCTATCAGAGAGAAAAATAGTCCCATCTGCTACAGTGACTTGGAAAGGTGGGGATCATTGCTGCTGACCTGCAAAGGTGCAGTGGTCATGGAGAAAAATCAGAGATCCAGAAGCCATGCTGGCAGGCATGGATGGTAAAAGGAGGAGCCTGGAGAGGGTGTGTGTGCCTGGGCAGGATTATCAGACTGGGGCCCTTGGGACAGCCCCTGGGAGGAGTGTTTATTGCATTACTGTGCATAATATTTAGCCTTAGACAAGGGAAAGTGATTTATTTAAAGGGGATAGGAGTAATTTGAAGCAGCTTTTTTTTCTTAGTGAAAATTGCTGATATAGACAGCAAGCTGTTGGTTTTCACACAGTGGGAACTTCAATTTAAAGTGACATATGGTTCCCTTAGTACAATGTTATTGAAAAAATAATACTGCAAAAACACAGAATGCCAGCTCTCCAGCTGGGGAAGTGTGAAGTGATTTTACATTTAATTTGAATAAATTGTTAATGTGATTTATGGAATGTGTATAGAAATTAATCCAAATGAGCAGAACAGAGCAGGCTCAGAATTTTCAAAGCAGTTAGTTGGAAATTCACACTGAAGCATTCCATTGTGACTCATCCTGCTGCAGAATTCTAAGCTAGGATTGAAGCTGATTGATGCTGAGGTTTGGAATAGGGTAGCTGTCCACTCAGAGACCAGGATTTGTGTTTTAAAGAATGTTCAGAGGATATAAAAGGAGCTAGCTACACAGCTCATTTTCAGGGTGACAGGGCAGCGAGGCATACCTGAAAGGACCAGCCTAGACCAGATGGAGTCCAGAAGATAGAGGACTATACTAGATGGGACCTGGGAGACTAGCTCTCATTAAGTATACTGTCCCTAGTGTATAGGGGGTTGCCTATATCCCAGTGCCAAGGTCAGTAGGGAATTAAGTGAGAATAGGAAAAGCATAAATACTGCCTGCTGCATTTGGTACCTGTTCTGGTCAAGTTTTTTCAGCCTGCATCCAGCATGTACAGCAACAGTTTTGCAGCATCCAGGTGGTTTTCAAGGATCAGCATCACCACCATAGATCTACTGCCTATCTCTGGAGGGTCCAGATTCAGTCATCAAATTTAGAGCTCATTCAAGGAAAGTGGTACAGTAATTTAAATTTATTGTGCAACTAGTGCAAGAGGGGCACTCGTCTGCTGTACTGGGATTTGTGATGCCTGTTTTTTTTTACTTATAGATTATTGAATTTTTTAAGAGACAATATATTTCAAGATCAATACATGTGTTGCAGATAGAATAACAGATGGCAATCTATCTGTTACGGTGTTATAACTCCATCGAGGGATTCTACTGACATCATAAACCTTGAGAGTGAAGCTCAAGAGGTTTATGGCATCAGTGGAATCCCAAGATGGAGTTACAGCAATTGTAGCACATATGTAACCCCCGTTACCCTGGGTTACTAGAATCACAGCAAGACCTAGTGGTAGGCAGGGAAGGCAGCTTGTGAAACTCCAGTTAAATGGATTTCACACTGTCTCACTCTGTTCTCAGTCTCAGCTGAGACTGAGGGATGACATCACCATAGAACTCTCACAGCTGCATGAGCCACACTGGAATGCTGCAGTTGGAAGTTAGGATAGAATGTTGGGGAATTTGAACAGAGTCTGTGTGCAGTCTTGGTGAGAGACAGTAGCACAGCTGTCTGTGTGCAGGCTCTCAGAGCTTTAAGCTCTGTTTTAGAGCTACTGTTAAGAAGGTGTGTGTTTCCACCGTAAGAGGAACACAGAAGCTGGTTGTTGAAGTGGTGGAGACTACTGTTACTGGTTCAAAGACCCCATCCCTGGTGGATGGGGGGAAAGGTTTGCCTGTTTTCCAGGGGCAACCCTCCTGGTTCTGGCTAAGGGAGAAAGCTGCCTATTTCCATTTGTGCTGCGGCACCAGAAGCTCTGAGAGAGAAATTCCTGTGGAGGAATCGCCTGTGGGGGCACCTGCAACCAAAGGGTGAGTTTGCTGTGAGAGAGAGCCAATGTTTTTCACCAGAACTGTTGGAACGTGGGGATTGGACTACTTAATCTGTAGGAGGTCTAGTGTAATAGACATTGCCGGTTAACTCAAGTAGGTTCAAGTCCAGCACAAAAAAGTGAAGTAAAGTGGGAATTGGACTGCTTAATCAGTGGGGGGCCTAGAACAATGGGCTATGCCAATTAAAAGTATGTTCAAGTCCAGCACAAAGGGAAAGCAAGACAAGTAGGGGAAATGTGACATACATTTAGCCATAAGCTACATTGCCAAGCTTTACAGTATGAGGTGTTTACTGTCCAGAGAAATGGATGGGTATGAATTGTGGGAGAGAGAGGTGGGAGACCCCTCATCAGTAGTAACCAAATTCACCTCTACGGATTTGCTCTGTGGCATCTTTACTTTCTGTCAGGTACTTGGCCAGTGTCTGAGGAAAGTACCCAGATGTGGGATTAAAAGGAGAATTCCCTGATAGAGCCGTGGTGCTCTTAGGTGGTTTAGGGAGCCACCAGAAATGTTTCCATGACATATGGAAGGTGTCTGAGTGGCCGGCAAGGGAGCCGAGCCTGGGAAAACCCAGAGCAGTGTACAAGTTCGGGCTGTGTACCCAAAGCAGTGTGCAAGTCCGGGCTGTGTGCCCCATGGGTTCAGAGCATGAGGGCTGAAGTGTTGAAGAAGTGTTCTTGATTCTTTTAATCTGCATTACCAGAAGTGTAGCCCCGTGGGGGTCCATCTATAGTTTGTTTGTTCTGTTTGGATGTGAATAAAAGTCACACTTTGGAATCCCATTTCTGGTATTGGACATTACAGTTATTGCTTCCTGTGTTCAGAGTTACTTGGGTGCCCCTGTGCAGAGTAGCCAAACCTAGCCTTTGTGCCAAGTGACCTATTCCTCCCCGAACCCAGCCCCACCTGGTATTGCTGTCAGATTCAAACAGCATACCACCTGTTGTTTGCAAAACAAAGGGGTGGGTGTTGTACAAAATGGAGGCACCGCTTTGGATTTGAAATTTAGGGAGGAAGGGTGCTCGGGCAAGGGGCTAGCATTTTGGCTATCTGGCAGTGGGTAGCCCAAAAAGCTGAAGCAAGGTTAACTAGTGTGTCGCTGTGTGCTGTTGTCCATGTGCTGCTATTTAAATGCCAACTGTTTACCAAGGAGCAGTAAAGCCTGAGAGAGTATGCCCTTGTCCTGCATCAAAGATTTACAGCATTTTGCTAGCTTTTAAAACTGTTGTGACAAGGAAAAGTGTGGAAGACTAGGGGTAGCAAAAGGATAACTGTGCCCTGGACATTGGAAATGCTTTCTAGTGAACTGAGATACTTGCTGTGTTAATGGCCATGACAAATGGTTGAAATGGGCTCCCGCCATGGAGTCAGTTCGGAGGAAAAAAAAGTGGTCTTGTACTTTAAATTTGCCTGCCCGATGGTCGCCGTGAGGAGAGAAGAGCACTCATGAGAGAGAGAAGCTCCCATTTGCATGGCTGCCATGTGGATTGGTGAGATTGCAATCAGTCTCACCCCAAGCCAGCTCTCCACAGCGACTGCCCAGCATTCAAGAGGGAGGTGGAGTGGAGTGCATGTACTGGCTTATCGGAGAGCGCCGCGGTGACTGAAAGCGCTGTAAAAATTAAAAAAACTGACTTTTCTGTTTAAATTCGGGCTCAACTCATATCTCGATTGACTGGATTGTGAGTGTAGTGTGCAGAGGGAGGATCGGCAGGACTGCCAACCCGCTTCTGTCCAGAGGCCTCCAAGACTGGCTGCAGGCCGTTTTCCATTGCAGCACACAGCTACTGATAACAGTGAGTACCAACAGAAATAATTGCTCAAATCAGTGTTTTTTGCCAAAAGCCAGCTGAATCTGTGTGCAGCAGTGTAGTTGTTTTGCAAACAAAGACTGTGTTAAGTTTTTACCATCAAAAGCAAACCTGTTAAGTCATTGACTGTGAGCATAGTTATGGGTTCAGCGTCAGAGTAAAGTTTCAAAGCCATGAGAGAGACTGTGAGTTGTATCAAGTTATGCAGCAAGAGTTACAGGCAATCCTGTGCATGAAATCCTGAGACTTTAAGAGACTGTAAGCTAGAACAATGTTTTCAGCAAGTGAAAAGTCAGTGGTAAATCATATAAATGTGCTAGGAAAAAGAACAGTGCAAGTTTGTGTAGTTTTGAGCAAAGTTATCAGTAGAGTATGTAAATCGGATGTGCAGTGGCTTGACCCAATTTCAGAATGCTGTTGCACAGGAGTGCTGCCACCGCCATTACAGGGTGGGGTAGTAATGTAAACACAGCAGCAGAGGAGCCATTTTGAAAGTGAAAGAAAGTGTTCAGTGATGTGGGACTTTCAATAACAGTGAGCGTTTGTTTGTGTTTCTCTGCAGTCATGGCCTCAGGACCAACCCACTACCCGGATCATGCCCGGGCTGTGGTAGCAGCAGAAGTAAACAAGTTAAGGGACATTGAGAGGTGTTACTATGGAGGACAACTGCCTCCTCATGTGGCGATTCCTGGATACCCAGTGCAAGAGTGCTTAATATGCTTAAATGCTGGAAGGGACATCTTCGTGGTACCTCACTGTTCGGGGTACTTAGAGAAATACGGCTTTTAAAGTGCACAAAGATTCATTTGGCTCCCACATGGACAAAGTTCAAGAATCTGCAGTTGGCAGCACAACAGCACCAAGCGGAGCCTGTTGGAGAAAGCCCCTCAATGGAGTGGCACAAAGCTAGAGGGTGCAGATTACAGACAGAACAATGTGCTGATGTCTGATTCTGGATCGAAGAGAGGAAATTCAGGCAAAGCATCAGTAGACCCTTGGAGGGGGCTAGCCCAAGTCTCATAGGAGAAGATGAGATGAGGGAGGCCTTTGAATGGGAGGTTTCGACCTCCGCGCCCAGCAAAGAATGGATAGTCTCAGGAGTGAGGACGACTGCTCACTCCTGGGCATAGATTCTCAGTAAGGAAGAAGAAGAAGAGGGGGAACCTATGTGGCCTTGTGAAAAAGGAACTGGTACACAGCCTCAAGCTCTTGCCTCAGAGGAATGCATGGAAGAGAGTGGTGATTCCACTACCCTGGCTGTGCAAGAAGAAGTCAGGGATCCATTTTTTGCCTCTTTAAGAATGCGTAGCTGGCAGAACTAGGACTGGCAGCCCCCAAGCCAGGCCAGAAGTCTCAGGTTGACCAAAGCTAGTAAAGAGGAGAGACTGGTTTGTAGGAAGGTGAATGAAATCTATGGGATGTCCTTTCCTACCTTTCCTCGGAGAGTCTGGGAGGAGATTGAGAACAGCAGGAAATACTGGATTTGGGCCAAAGCAATGAAATGCATGCATCCTGGTGCAAACAAGCATGTCAGGAACAGAATGTTTCATGAAAAATACAGCCAGTGGAAAAGAGGCAGGACACTGTTAATAGACACTGTTCGAGTAGTGGATGGAGAGGGACGTGAAAGCTTTCACAGTGTGAATTATGTGCACCCAGACAGGGTAATAATTCAAGCTCCTGACCCGTTGTGCTATTGGCCACCATGCAAAGACCTCCCTGCAAATGTGCCCATGCCTACCAAATGGAAAGCAGAGCAGTGGTAGCCAGTGCTGCCACTCCAGCCATTGCAGTGCTTCTGTTGTTCCACCAGTATGGACGTCCAGGACTCAGGTGCCCCACATTCATCAGTTCTACAGTGTACTGACTTTCCAGAATCCATCGACTGACCCACCAGATGACTTCAGATCCAGAGAGGACACCAGCCCAGCTGTATCCTGATTCATCGCCTGGCAATCGGATGACATCAGACCAGCTGTTTTCCTTTTGTTCCTGTTCCAAGGTTCCATCTCCAGAGATGATATCAGCCCAGCAGTTTCCAGATGTGCCCTCCTGTCATTCCCGGAAGATGTCCGCCCAGCTGTATCGGAAGAATGCTGCCAGGGAGAGTCTTCAGCTGGGGACCAGGTCGGTGTTTTGTTCGTTCTACAAGGAACTGGTAAGTCCAAACTTTTCTATTCCTATGACATTGCAGTACACAGCCTACACTAGCAGACTCCAGATGTTTGAACTGTCCTCAAAGACTCTCCCCTTCGGGACTTTGGCCTGCTAGAACTGTGCTTCACTGGGCTCTGGCCCAGGAGAGACTCTTTAATGGACTTGCCTTCGGGCACTGTGGTCACTAGATGGGACTTTTAGGGCACTCCATCCCCCAAATGTGTATTGTAAATAATGTTAGTGTTTTCTACTGTTTTCTAATGTATATACTGTTTTTCTATTTTTCTACAAAAAAAATATACATTTTTGGGATTCTCCAGTGTTTTGATGGTTGGGGTTTAGATAGACTGTGTATGCAGATTAGGAGTGTGTGTTGTTTTTCTTTTTCTTGCAGGTGTTCCTGAAGAAGATAGAAGAGAAGATCAGAAGAGGAGGAGGGACTCATCGGAGTTCCTCACTAGTACTTTAGTGTGTAGTATTTAAAGTACTGTTGTTGTTACTGTGAGTAACCATTTTCTTCCAGAGGTATGGTTGTGGGGGGAGTTAGGGAGTAATGCAACGGTATGGTATTACCTCCTGGTGTGTGGTTGCATGGTGCCCAAGGTCAGGGAGGTCCCCTGTTTGTTTTGTTTTGGGATTTGAGTTAGAGGCAGACAGATTTTCTCTAGAGGGCTAGGGGAGATAGACAGGCTGTGGTCCTGAACGGCCGTAGGGACTGCAGTGCTGATCTATTAGGGCTATGCTCTGGCAAATTCTACCAGAGCCACTAGGTACCCATAGTTAGCGGGTACAGTAGAGGCTGATATGTCAGCCAAAGGCCTCTAGGCCCTTAGTGTTGCCTGCCTGTGCTAGCACATGGTAGGAGGCGGCCTGATCATCCCCCTCTGCAGGTAGCACATAGGGTGAGATGGCCTAGGCTGGGTAAATAATGACTGCGGACAGTCATTTTCCTGGCCCAGGGTGAGTGTAACACCCCTGTTACCTGGGGTTACTAGAATCCCAGTAAGACCTAGTTGTAGGCAGGGAAGGCAGCTTGTGAAACTCCAGTTAAATGGATTTCACACTGTCTCACTCTGTTTTCAGTCTCAGCTGAGACTGAGGGATGACATCACCATAGAACTCTCGCAGCTGCATGAGCCACACTGGAATGCTGCAGTTGGAAGTTAGGATAGAATGTTGGGGAATTTGAACAGAGTCTGTGTGCTGTCTTGGTGAGAGACAGTAGCGCAGCTGTCTGTGTGCAGGCTCTCAGAGCTTTAAGCTCTGTTTTAGAGCTACTGTTAAGAAGGTGCGTGTTTCCACCATAAGACGAACACAGAAGCTGGTTGTTGAAGTGGTGGAGACCGCTGTTACTGGTTCAAGGACCTCATCCCTGAGGGGATGGGGGGAAGGTTTGCCTGTTTTCCAGGGGCAACCCTCCTGGTTCCAGCTAAGGGAAGAAGCTGCCTATTTCCATTTGTGCTGTGGCACCAGAAGCTCTGAGAGAGAAATTCCTGTGGAGGAATCGCCTGTGGGGGCACCTGCAACCAGAGGGTGAGTTCGCTCTGAGAGAGGGCCAATGTTTTTCACCTGAACTGTTGGAATGTGGGGATTGAACTACTTAATCTGTAGGAGGTCTAGTGTAATAGACATTGCTGGTTAACTCAAGTAGGTTCAAGTCCAGCACAAAAGAGTGAAGTAAAGTGAGGATTGGACTGCTTAATCAGTGGGGGTCCTAGAGCAATTGGCTATGCCAATTAAAAGTATGTTCAAGTCCAGCACAAAGGGAAAGCAAGACAAGTAGAGGAAGTGTGACATACATTTAGCCACAATCTACATTGTCAAGCTTTACAGTATGAGGTGTTTACTGTCCAGAGAAATGGATGGATATGAATTGTAGGAGCGAGAGGTGGGAGACTCCCCATCAGTAGTAACCAAATTCACCTCTATGGATTTGCTCTGTGGCATCTTTACTTTCTCTCAGGTACTTGGCCAGTGTCTGAGGAAAGTACCCAGACATGGGATTAAAAGGAGAATTCCCTGATAGAGCTGAGGTGCTCTTAGGTGGTTTAGGGAGCCACCAGAAATGTTTCTATGACATATGGAAGGTGTCCGAGTGGCTGGCAAGGGAACCGAGCCTGGGAAAACCCAGAACAGTGTACAAGTTCAGGCAATGTACCCAAAGCAGTGTGCAAGTCCAGGCTGTGTGCCCGGGGAGTTCAGAGCCTGAGGGCTGAAGTGTTGAAGAAGTGTTCTTGATTCTTTTAATCTGCATTACCAGAAGTGTAGTCCCGTTGGGATCCATCTATGGTTTGTTTGTTCTGTTTGGATATGAATAAAAGCCACACTTTAGAATCCCATTTCTGGTATTGGACATTACAGTTATTGCTTCCTGTGTTCGGAGTTACTTGGGTGCCCCTGTGCAGAGTAGCCAAACATAGCCTTTGTGCCGAATGACCTATTCCTCCCCGAACCCAGCCTCACCTGTATTGCTGTCAGATTCAAACAGCATACCACCTGTCGTTTGCAAAACGAAGGGTTGGGGGGTCATACACATAGATTACCATCTGTTGTTTTTTTGTAATACATGGCACTCTATGTGACGCAGTTTTAATAATCAAAAATGAAAAAGTTCTAGTTAGAGCGACCTTCTCTCCCCAGCCTACCTGCCTGCAACAGTTGTAAATTCTCACAATCACTCTGCCAGAAAACATATGTCCATTTCAAATCATTCTCCACAAAAGAAAAGTGCAGTTTAATTTAGAATGCTGTTTTTTTCTCCCCCTGCCCACCTGCCCGACTTCCCACAACTGTCACTATCACCTTGGCAGCATGATCTGTCTGTTTCATTGCCCACCAGACAAATAGCACTAGTGAATCCACTGTCTTGACTCTTACTTTTTATAAATGAGCACAGAAACCAGCATAAAAGTGAAGTGGGTTGTTTAAAATCCTTAGGTAAGAGTAAAATGGGACAAAAAAATGTGTTGTGAATTGACGAGCCGGAATGACCACGAGCTTGTCAAAAGTTCCAATCTATAATACCATCTTTTTGATATCAGAGCTATAGTATTATGGATTCCTGACATCACAATGATGGTATTACGAGTCACAGCAGGTGCGGGTTTTCCATTAGGAAAAAACGGAAGCCATCTATCACCATATACTAAACAGAAACCTTCTACTCTTGTACGTAAATACTCAAGAAAATAAATAAAATAATTACATGCAGTTTTAAGTTAGAACTGCATATGGGTAGGAAGGCAAGTGGATAGTTAAGAGTACATACCTCAGAATAAATTAACTTTGCCCTCTTATGGATGCACAAATCCAATCATATTTATAAGGAGTTCTGGTGCTTGTCTGCCAGCCAAACCCATGTTCCCATGGGTGTTGTCAGCCTGCAAAGAAAACCATAATAAACTTCTATGATGCATGGGGTTTGTCTCCATGCACCACCATCTCCTAGCTCACTGTTGCCAAAAGCTGATGTTCCTCATACCCATTTAGAGAACAACAGAGCCCTGAACTGCTGCAAATTTATAGCACACTGCTCAAACTGTCAATTATACAGCTCCTTCCAACTAATAAACTCTGCAACATAAATTCAAAAATTCCACCAAAACTTTTGCAAAGTCAAAATCCAGAAAATATTCATGCAAACAATATGTAGGGACACATATTAAATGTATGTGTTTAATCCATTGAAATAGCCCCAGTTACCTCTGCAGAAGGTGTAATTTTAATAACCACAGGGTCAGTGAAGGATACTTCTGAACTGCCTGAGACACCACATTTCACTGAGGAATTATCCTCAGATTGATTCTTAGATGCAGACTTAGATTTTGATTTCAGGAACTTGTTGAGTTGGTCCACATCAAAGAACACATGGGTAGTTCCGTGATATCCCTAATAGCAGACTAGACATTTAGGGGGCTGCACAGCAGAAAAAGTCCCACCGATCTCAAGAACGTCAACATCAGAAATCTTCTTTTTCTCTGTTGTGATGCAAAGCATACATCTGGAAACATTCTAAATGTTATATCCTTGTATTGAATGTTCCCCTTTAATCTGGCAACTATCATTAGCAGATCTCTATCAGTCTCGAAGGTCAAAGCACATAAAATGGTTTGAATGTTTTTAGTTGCTGCTTCTGTGCCTGTTTGTAAATCAAACTTTTCATCTTATTACTCTCTATACTTAAACAGGAGTCTGTAGGCTTTACCCACATAAGGAAGATTATCTTGGGGCAAAGCTAAAGCGTTGACAAATCTTTTGTACCTTTCATGCGTTTTCAAGAAGGCCTTCAAGAAGGAACTTGCCCGTGAATCCTCATGCAGGTGCCTCTCCTAAACCCTAACACTCTAGCTCAGGCCCAACCTGTCTACCCTTCCCATCTCCTTCTCCCCCACTTCAAGGCCCACCTATGTCTGCTTATGACCTAGTCTTCTGCCCTCCCCCTATCCTCCCCCTTCCTCTCCGCTAGTTTATGAGTTATGGCTTTTATATTATCAACTGATTTAGTACAGGCATTTCTGCCTTGTCTGGCTAACATAACATGTATAGGACATTGGTTTCTGGTTGTATTGACACATGCTCACCTGAGCTGCCAGTATCCAAATCTGTATGTTACAATACTTGACGTGGAACATTTGCAAATGAGCACTTAACTCAAAGGTTTACTGAACCACAAATAAAAAAAATAAGTTTGAACTCAGCCTTTTGACTCATGAGTGACTTCTTTCACATTTTTTTCTATTCTCTGTTTTGCCTACCTCTCGCTCAGTCAGTCCCTCTTTCTGGTGGCGGCCCCAACCCTGTCACTCACTCCACCCTACCCAGGACTTACTGCTTTACCTCTTGAATGACTACTGGTGGGTAGGTGCCTGTGGTGGGTAGCGTGGAACTGTGGGGGAGTGGGCCACCATCATCTGCCACCTGAGCTTTATTTTCCTGATTTGCAGCTTCCCCATAACAGGCATGTGTGCACTGGCACACATGCACTGCATGAAGATGCAGTGATGCTTCCACACCTGTACACGGCCAACCAGTTTGGTGATCACTGCCCTGTCACCCAGCTTCCACTAGGCATTGGTCATGCAGCAGTACATTCTGTCCTCTCTCCCTGAAGGAGGAGAGCCATCCCAGGATATTCAGTCATCCTTCCCCCAGCCAGCCTTTGAGCAGCCTTAGTTCAGAAATTTAAAAAAAACTTTGCTTAGAGACTGAACGGGGAATTGTATGTGTATGCTATTGTTAGCCAATGTGGTTTAAAAGCTATAGTGAATTTACAGTGCATTGCTATAGTGTATAAGTGACATGGAGTATAAGTGATACAGAGTATAAGTGCATGCATGCAGTTTAGATGCCAGGGAAGGGTATCTGAGTAAAAGGAGTGATGGGGCTGGCTGAGGTGGGTATAGGTCTAGTAACCACTGCACACCCTTAAGGCAATTGAAAGTAAACTGGAGCAGCTGAGGTGGCCTAGTGTTATTGATAATTAGAAGGCTGGAGGGTAAAGGTATAACAGGATAGAAATTAATTATATACATATATATTTATAACATGGGTAGTGACAGTCTTGAGTCCTGATTGGTTGAGAGAACATTTCAGTCATGTCTTTTATTTTTAATAAACCACGGGAAAAAGGAACCAGCCTCACTTGTCTTTTTACTCAGTGAAATCCAGGAACCACCACTGATTCTGTCAGCCTCCACTGATCACCTCAAAAAAACAGACATCGATGCCATTTTTTTTTCACAGCCAGCAGACCCCTGCTTTCATCATTTCCATTCCAAAAATCCCTAAAAAGAAGCATATAAAAACAGAAACAGAAGGAACATAATTATATTACAAAAGCAATCTCTCAGTCCGGCCTGGTGGTGCTGAGGGTTGAGGCACTGGACACTACACCTCATGTCACGCCAATGACCTGTAGTGACCTTGGGTGTTGGAGGGTCAGCCGGGAAGAGGAGGATTGATCATCCCATGACTCTTCTCCTCCTCTAGGGAGGGTGGGGAGGGACAACTGTGGCTGTGCTGGCTCCTGGTGGTGGTGGCTGGGAGTTGGTGCATGCTGTGATTCACTGTGGGGTCGGCGAGGGCCAATGTCAGACATGCAGCGTGCAGAAGTGTGCATGACAGCATCATTGATACCACTGCATGCCCATGCCTTGGGGGGGAACCAGTAAGGAAAAATCCTCCGGCGTGTTCCATGATGTCTAGTCCTGATGGCATTGCACTGCTCTCACTCAGGATGTTCCTTCCGGATCCTGACCTCGGGCTTCCATAGTGGTGGGGTAAGTACCCGCTGTGAAGCAGCTTGTGAGGAATGGAGGAGGAGGTCGAGCACAAGCACTGGGAGTGGTGTGGTGCTGCGGGATCAGTCAGATGGGGGAGGAACCATAGGCAACACCCCCCACAGCTGAGGAGGAAAGAAAGAAAGAAAGAAAGAAAGAAAGAAAGAAAGAAAGAAAGAAAGAACAAAAAAAACCCCAAAAGCAGTCTCTCTCTCTATCACAGTCTCCTGACCAGCAGTCCTCACTTGACTCAGCAGTATTTTGTTGCTCTCCATCTTGACCAACAGAGAGTGAGACTGCTGGCACTTTTGCAAAAGATGCTACTGCGGATGGTGGCATGTTGCCTGCAAGACCACAAGGAAATCGCAGTCTTGCCAGTGGCCCAGCGACCTGCAGTGGTCATGATGTAAGAACTCACTTTCGCTTCTTTTCATTTAATGGATGTGGTCAGTTATAAACACTGTTTATATAACATTAAATGATAAAGCGCAAGAGTATCAAACCCATGAATAAAATTCATAAAGCTCCAATATGCTGGGACATTATGAAAGCAGGGGGACTATTTTGCACCAAAAATCTTTTAGTATTTTATAATTTTTTAAAAAAGTTGCAAAGTTTTTCAGCATATACCCATTTTATAAGTACAATAACACATTCCAGGGTGTGAGTTATACTCTGATAAATGCACTTCTAGGGGCAGTAAGGCATCGTCCCATGACCTTGTGGCTCACTATGCCTCTAGGCATTCGTTTATTCAGATTATAACCCACACCCCGCCCGTGTGTTATTGCTTAGATATATAATATGCCCAGAGTGTTAGAGACAGTCAATTTAAGAGGGTCACTGCAAAAGTTATTACTGCTGTTATTTATTTATTAATTTATATAGATTGTATATATTTATTTTATATAAATTAATAGATATATATTACTCATGGGAAGTAAAAGAACTTAAGATAACTCCTTGTTGTCATTGTGCTTGCATTGGCTATGGCAGCTCAACGTGGGGGCAAGACTGTTATAAAATGTGGTGGGCATCATTTTTTCTTAAGAAAAAGTGAAATGAAAAAGCTAAATTACAACATTTATAAAATACTAACATTTTGGTGGAACTAAAACATTTTACCTCTAAATAAAACTGTTAGATGCTTAAAATCTTCTATAGTGAAAAAAAGGAAGGGTCAAATTTATTGCCCAATTCTATTGCTGTGCTGCTTTAAATCATCCGTTGCGCATCGCAAAATGTATTAATTGTGTGTATTACAGAATATTGTCACGCTGTAGTGAAGCTGATTGTTCGCCCTTAAATCATCTGGCACATGAACAAAAATATTAATTGGGCAAACCACAACTCAATCATTTCACAATGTCACACTGTGCCAGATTTCAAGCACTGAAAAAAATGAAAAAACCTGCCACAGCACGGAACAGAAGCAACCATGACGAATGCAGGCAAAATTAACCCAACTCACTGCGACAACTGAGCAGAAATTATTGGAGCATCATTGGTAACAATTAAAAGAAATGCACTGTAGCACAGAACAGAGTATAATCCCAAGATCTGTAGGTAACAATTACCCATTAATATACTGTAATATTGAATATAAGATTTCAAGGCCACTGATTTACAATGATTAAAACAATGAAATTTCATTTTCAAGACTTCAGATTCCGGAACTGCACTGGTGATTTTTACTCTAATTTCTGGATTTTACTGGGATTCTGCTGTCATTCTTTAAGTATGTGTATAAATAACCAAAATAAAAAAAGGCTTACTATACAGAGTATTAAATAAAGCAAATTGAAAATAGTACAGGAAGCAATTATAAGAAAAATACAAGTTTTGTAGAATTACTGATCTAGCATAAAATGGCAGATTCCATGAAATCTTTGTTTTTACTGTTGTTCAGGCAGCCCTAATTCTGGAATTGTACCGGGTTTTCCAGTAAAAACCAAAAACCAGTGGCCTTGAACATCTTGATTTGAAGACTGTTTTTGTGTTTTATGCCTTAGACCCACTGCTGTCTTGCTTGTGTTCTGTATCCCTCTTTTATTGGTGAGTGTAGCCATTCCCTGTTCATGCGAATTCCCACTCCTCACTAATAATAATAATAATTTATTTTATATAGTGCCTTTCATGCAAGCATTTTTCTATAAAGTGTTTTCTTCCTAATGTTGCAGAAGTGGCTGACAGCCCCGTTCCTGCCTCCCCAACCAGCAATCGCCTACCGGGGACTTAACTCACCACCTGAGTTCCCCCATGGATGATGCTTGTGGTGGGTTTGGAGAGGGAGGGCTGCCCCCACCCCCGGTGAACATATCCAGAAGCAGGGGAGTGACCCATCCCAGAGGTACTGTGGGTCTAGGGCAGGCAGGCAGGCCGAGTTTGAAGAGGAGATCCAAAGTTACCTGTGAACTCATGGCGTGGCATGATGCAACACCAAGGGCAGGCTAGCCCCAAACGGACAAGCACACTCCCAAATGGTAATGCACTCAACAAAAGGGTGGCTGCACCAGTAAACTACCAAGTGCTGCTTTATTGCAAAATAGCCAAAATTTAGTGCAGACAATACAGACATGTGGAGTATCACAACTTGCCCAGGGGCTTCGGGTAAACTAACCCTTCATCAAAGGGCCCCTGATGACGTTAGTTTACCGCAAACTACCGAAGAATGACTACTCCCACATCTGTGTTGTCTGCACTAAGTTTTGTTATTTTGCAATAAAGCAGCACTTGGTAATGTATTTGGTCAGCCATCCTTTTGTTGAGGCAGATTATTTGGGAGTGTACTGGAGTTCGAAGAGGCCAGCGCCACATTTTCCATTTTCTCCCGCGTCCCCTTGCCACATTGCGGATGACAGGACATGTCATATGGAGACACACACATCCTGCATCAAGTGAGCGACACCCTCCCTTTGTGCATCATCCATGCTTGCACAGCCACTGAACTTCCACTTGGGGGCAGTCAACAGAGAGGGGGGGAGAGAGAGAGAAAGAGAAAGAGGAAAGCCATCCTCCAGATGCTCATTCCTCTCCCCCCCCCCGGCCGACCCAATGACCTAAGTTTGGCCCTGAACTTGGGCTGCCAACATAGTGGCAGGTGAGGCACTTGCCGCACTCAGCACCTCAGTCCTCCACACCACTGGAACAGCCTCATGCAAGCATCTGAAAGTGTTATATGGTCAACACAAGACTCAATGTTGAAAAGTCACTGAAGGGCAGTCAATCTTGGGAGGAATATGGTAGCCATTTTGTGACAGCACACTGTACAGCAGCCATTTTGTGACAGCACATGACACAGCAGCCATTTTGTGACAGCTAATGTCACATAAGCCATTTTGTGACAGCACATGACACAGTAACTCTCCAACTCTCTGTGCCCAGATACAAACCCACTGAAACTGAACCAGGGTAATGTATTGGTGGATTAGCAAAATGGGAAAATTTGATCAGGATATGAGAGCAAATTCCCTTACTTTTTCAAGAAGTATGATGGAATCTTTAACATCCACCTTTACAACCAACAGGCAGATGGGAGTTTTGTTTAATGACTCATCTGAATGATTGCACTTCACAACAGCACAGTGTCTCTCTAACACCATGCTGGAGCATCAATATGGTTACTTATAAAGAAGAGGAGAGTGCCCCTTGCAGAGCTACCAACACCCCTTCTTGCAGCGCTTGGTGTTCATTTGAGGTCTTCCATTGAACTTTGAACCAGTCCTGACTGCTTAGCTTCTGAGATCTGAGAGAATTGGACTCCAAGGTAACAAGGCTGCAGGCCTTCAGTCCCTCAAGGCTGACCTGATATCCTGCATTGAATTATTATGCTCTCTCAGAGTGCTCCCTGCCCATTGCTTTCCTTGTGCTTCTAATAACCTCTTTGAAGATGTCGCAGTCCCACTGGGGTTTGGATTCTGAGATAACCTCAGCATTGCTGACATTACTGGGTACATAGTTCCACCTGACCACCACACGCGCTGCGAAGTTCTTTCTGATGTTTATCTCAGACTTCTCCCTTCCAGTTTAAGGTTGTGCCCCCTGGTGGTTTTACTGTTCTTCAAGTTACTTAACTCTGGAGAGTCCACCCTATTATGCCCCTGCATGTATTGGTATGTTTCTATAATAGCCTCCTTAACTCCTGTCCTCCAGAAACTCCTGTCCTCCAGACTTTTGACACTAAGTTTTCTTGTTGCTTGATTTATTACTTGCACCTTGCTTTTATTGGACCCTATGCATAAAAAACATAACTGCCTACCTACCACAGATCCACAGCACATAGGCAACCCTAAGCTGGAATGCCACGCACTGGGGTCATGTGGACCCTCAGCGGCATTCACAGAAGGAGCGTGTGCCTCTTCAGCACTCGATCCCTGGCTGTTCATGCAGATATGCATGCGGAAGGTCTGGAAGAGTGTCAGGGGGCATGTCTACACTCCTCGCTTTTCATGAAGAGGTGGAGTACCAGGTAACAGGTGCAAGATATGGCAACAAGGAATCCTGCTGTATCTACTGTGCATCCCCCACAGAATGCCCCCACCAGCTACGGGACAACCTGGACCTCCCCCACCCATTTTATCCCAGCCCTCCATTCAGACAGGGAGGACTGGCAGCAGCCATTCCAGCACTCACTCGACCATTGTAGAATATAATAACCTGTGCCATCCCACAGTCCCCAGGGGATCTGCTCTGCTTAAAGTTGAACTAGCATAAAATTTTGTGGTGATTTGCATATACAGCCCATGATGCTTTGCATTATGGGGGTATGTGTGATTTTGTATTTCTTTGAAACTTGGCTTCCCGGCCAGTGCCTTTTGGGGTAACCCTTGCCTCAATGCTTACGCACTAAGGTTTTTTTATTTTATTTTATTTATTAAGATCTCAGATTAACCTTTGAGTACAGGCTCATTACATAGGTTCCACGTCAGAGTCATTACAGTAACAAACAAAACTACAGCTTATGGGAGACCATAAGGGGACAACAACAATTAAGGCAAATTAGGCAAGAGGTTACATGTGTGACTGAAATAAGCAAACACTGCATACAATGTTACTTGCCAACACAAAAGGAAAAATGGGAGGGGGAGAGAGTGAACAAGGGGAGAGGTTGGCTCAGGAAGAGAGGGTTAATAGTGAGAAGACAAACTGGAGAGAGAGAATATATATACTGAATATCAGCCCAGAAGGTGGGCCTCGTCACTGGTGAGGGAGATTTATACTAAGCGTACTGGCAGTGCCGGTAGGAGGAAGTGTTAACAGAGGGTGTCGGGTAAGAGGGTGAGGGGGCGGTGCAGGATCAGAACAGGATGTCAGTATAAGAAGGGGAAGAGGGAATGGGAGCAGAAGGGGTGGTGGAGAAGGGATGAGGGAGGATGGGTAGAAGGTGTGGGGAGGAGGTTTGGTCAGTTAGGGAGGGAAGTAGTAGGGGGTGGAGAGGTGCCTGGCGGTGCGGGGGTAGAAGCGAAGGGGAGGAGGGCGGCACAGTTTAGGGAGGTAAGAAATGGGGGCATAGAAGGTTCCAGGAGGTACTTAGGTTGACAAACTGCCAGGGGCTGGAGGCCTTAGTGGAAATAGTCACAACTTGCTTTGGTAACCAGATATGATCGTAGCACGCATTTGAAAGGGCCTAGCGTTGGAACAGCAAAGAGGCTTGGAGGCAGGTTGTTAGTCCATTTAGATTCTTTGTCTTTTAGCTTGTTTTTGGTTTTTATTGGGTTCACCACAACCCAACCCAGATAGACCAACTTAGGGTAGCTGGTTCATTCCACTGGGGTGTCATACAGACGAGGCACACTGATGACTCCTGGTAGGATGAAACACGTGTCTGTGTCTTCTGTTGGCACCCTTCGCAGACCGTGTGAGAGGCCTTTCGGCACCATGCATTTCTGCTTGAAGTTGAACCAGCATAATATTTTGTGGTGATTTGCATATACAATCCATGATTTTTTTTTGTCAAAATTGTTTACTGGGAAAAAAGATGTGCATACATATCTTGAGAAGATACATCTTTGTTTTACAGCATTGCATTTCTCTTCACTTTACATGTCTCTACAATCTTACACATCTCCACATTATTGCATACTAAAGCAGACACGAAATGTGAGTCAGAGCAAAATAAGGTCTATAGATGGCTCTACCATACCGGCGTGACAAAAAAGATCGTGACCGGCATTACAGTGACGGGCTCCATGTCGACAGCAAGTTGCAGTCGGCATGGAGCCACACAGTTTGGTTCTATTCTTTTACATTGGGGGCTTTGCCCTCCCAGCCCCACAGGGGCTTTGCCCCACACCCCAAACAAAGGATTCTAAATCCAGATCAGAGCTAGTCGAGGAGGGGGTGCAGGTCGGGGGAAGTAGTTGCCCCCTTCCAGCAGCACTTCTGTTGTCGAGATCGCTGCAAGTCACCATAGAAATGTCGCTGTTACGGTGGCATACCTCTATGGATAACATCAGTGTACAAACATACTCTTGTAGTCTACACTCCCTTGAGAGAGAGAAATAGCTGCATTAGAGAAGGATACATCAAGTCAGACACATTTAGAAGTGAGCACCCCCATCAATACAGACCAAAAGGAAACATCAGGTATAACAGATATTCAAAGGGGAAAACCCCCGGATTCCACCGCATCCAGCAGAGGCTGCCAGGTTGTGAAAAATTCAGGAAGTGCACCTCTCAACTCCTGCTGGGCATGCTCTATAACCATGCATGCTTTTAAGTTTTGTGCCCATTTGGTGACTGAGGGGGGTGTTGGTGACATCCACTCCTGTGCTATCATTCTTCTGGCATTAATGAGTGCTAGGGACCACAAGGGATTAGATGCTCTATGGCCTGGGTGAGCAGGGTCTGCACCTAGCAAAAGTTCTAAGGGTGATTTAGAGGAGGCATATCCCAGTACCACACCCATAATATCATGGACTGAGTGCCAAAATGGGGCCACCTTTGGGTAGGTAAAAGTGAGGTGCAAAAAATCCGCCTCCATCACTTCACATTTAAGACACATCTCCGATCTAGTGGCATCCATGCTGTGGAGTCTCTGGGGAGTCAAATATGCCTCATGTAGGAAGTTAAACTGAATCTGGCACATCTTGTTGCTGCATGAGCAAGTCAGATAGTGTGAACAAGCTAACTTCCAGGTATTCCAGTCCAAGGCAAAGGAGAGGTCCTCACTCCATCTGTCCCAGCTAATCCTGTCACGATGGGACAAGTGACCTTGCAGAATATGGTAATACACAGATAGGGATTTCTGCCCTGGTTGTGGTTTAAAAAAGTTCTCCCTCAAATGGGGAAGCATCTGACCATCCAAATTGTGGGGATAGATTATCTCTACATTGTTGGCGGATTCTCAAGTATAAAAAGAAATCCCCGGGGGGGGGCGCCCCATTCACAACTAAGGGTAATGAAACTTTTCAACAAGCCACCTTCATATAATTGACTAACAGCTATGAGTCCCTTTCTCCTCCAGGCCCAGAGTCTCTGAAAAAACTACAGAGAAATAACTGCCCCTCTGCCTCGTGGCTAGTAGCATGCTAATATTTGGGGACACGTGTCCTGCAAAATCAATGCTCTGGTGTGCTCAAAGCCACACCCCACCTAGTAGCCACTGTAAAAGGGTTGATGATTGGATCCATGCTTAAACCTCCCAGTGCCCCAGCCAAGGACTCATTTTTGAAATTACCATGCAGCATATCCTCCTCAAGGCCTAACCAGGGGCAATCTCGATCAGGGGTAGTAGTAGAGATAAAGGCCGGTAGTGCTGCCCAATAGTATGCTTTAAAGTTCGGCAAACCCACTCCTCCCTCAGCCGAGGGACATTGTAATATTGACCTTCTAACTTTGGCTCTGCCTGATCACCAAAGAAATTTATGAACAATAGCATCTAGCTGTTCAAAGTGTGTCTGAAGAACTCTAATGGGAAGGGCTTGATATAGATAAAGAACCCTCGACAGAACAGTCATTTTAATCACTCCAATTCTAACCAGAAGAGATAGAGGCAAGACTGTCCACCTTTCGCAGTCCTCCGATAT
This sequence comes from Neoceratodus forsteri, assembly GCA_016271365.2. Classification (NCBI taxonomy): domain Eukaryota; kingdom Metazoa; phylum Chordata; order Ceratodontiformes; family Ceratodontidae; genus Neoceratodus; species Neoceratodus forsteri. Next base: position 921,262,303 of record CM028130.1, on the reverse strand, counting down.
TTTGGCTAAAAGGGGTTTAAAATTCAATTTGTATAAAAGGTTAACCGAAGTTGACAAATACACCCCAAGATATTTAAGCTTGGAGACCATTTGCAAACCCCCAAGGTTCTCTATCAACTGGGCTCTGTTTAGGGTCCCTACTGGAAGCAGTTCACTCTTAGTCCAATTAATCCGGTGCCCTGAAATCTCCCCAAATCTCTGCATTAAATTATGCACTGTGGGCAAACCCTGAGCCGGGTTCTGCAGGTATAGGAGCTGATCATCTGCGTACATGGCAATTTTGTGCTCCTTCCCTCCACCCACAAATCCCCTGATCCCAGAGTCCATTCGAAGGGCGGCCCTTAGGGGTTCCAAAGAAAGAACACACAGGAGGGGAGACAAAGGGCAACCCTGCCGAGTGCCTCTCCCAAGTGGGAAGGGGTTTGTGAGTGTCCCATTTACCGCTATTTGTGCTTGGGGATGGGTGTATAGAGTACGAACCCAAGACCAGAAAGTAGGACCCACTCCCAATCTGTGCAGGGTATCAAAGAGATACCCCCACTCCACATGGTCAAAGGCTTTTTCAGCATCCAACGCTACCATTGCTGCCCCATGATACTATTTAGTCTGGCCCCACCTGTATATAATGTTCAGCGTATGCCTAATGTTATGTTTCCCCATTCTGCCCTTCACTATTAACTGTGGTAAGAGTGGGTCTAGTCTGAAGGCTAGAACCTTAGCCAGCACCTTATAATCAGCAGTTAATAGGGAAACAGGCCTATAGGAGGCACATTTAGTGGGGTCTTTCCCCAGTTTAGGCAGTATCATAATTACAGTGGACTGCATGGAGGGGGGCAGCTCGCCCCAGACAATACTTGCACTAATCATATCAAATAAGGGGTCAAGAAGGGGTTCTCTGAAGGTCTTCAGAAAATCCACAGAAAGACCATCAGCGCCTGGGGCCTTACCACTCTTAAGGGCTTGAAGGGTCTCAGAGATTTCTTGTTTGGATATTGGGGAGTCTAACTCAACCCTCTCTTCTACACCCAGCTGGTTAAGGGGAATGCCCTCGAAAAAAGAATCTAAAAGTGTTTGTGATGGACAGGCTTCAGATGTATACAGCGTACTATAAAATTCAAAAAGAGCTTGTCCAGTCCCCACAGTTTGCTGTATTAATTCCCCTTGTGAATTATATATCTGCCCTACTGTCCTTTCTGCTTCCTTGTGCTTTAATTGCCAGGCTAAAAGCTTACCGGATTTATCTCCGTCAAAATAGTCCCCAGCTTTTGACAGCAAAATAGATCGCTCAAGTTGGGAGCTAGTTAAAGTATTAAATTTCCATTTGAAGTTTTGAAGGACCTGATACAGGGAGGTGGTAGGGTTCTGTCTATGTGCTAATTCACATGCCTCAATCTTAGTCTGAAGTAGTGCCAATTCAGTTGCCACACTACCTTTACGGTGAGCAGCGAAGGAAATTGTCTGACCTCTAACAAAAGCCTTCAGGGCCTCCCATCTAGTTCCATGAGTGGTCTCCACTCTGCTGTTCAGCTGAAGGTATTCCTGAATGCACCCATGCACGAATTGTACATAATCCTGATCTTTAAGTAGGAGAGGGTCCAACCTCCACACTCTGGGGGTAGCCTGCTCCCTAGCACCTCTAAGTGAAATGTAATGGATAGCATGGTCTGAGACCAGGACAGGGGTGTAAGCCATTACACTCAACAGCAAAGATCTGGAGACCAAAATTCTATCTATTCTGACATAGCACTGGTGTGCATGCAAGAAGAAACTATAGTCATTCCCGGTCGTTTTGGCGTGACGCCAGGCGTCAACCAGACAGAGCCCATCTTGTAGGTCCTCCAGGGCTTTGGCAGTCGGGGTTTTAGGAGTTAGATTTTGGCTGGAATGGTCCATCACAGAGTTTAGCACACAATTAAAATCCCCCCCCCCCAGGATCCATTGCCCATCCCATTTTTACATATCTAAGGCCAGCTTCTGGAAAAAACCCTGAGATTCTAGATTCGGAGCATACACCGAACAAACCAAAAATGTCCCTCTACCCGGGATGTCGACTTTAGCCAATACTTACCTTCCTGCCTGATCAATAACACTGTCTAGAACCTAGGAGGGAACTCCCCATGGAATCCAAATCGAGGCCCCACGGGCCTTAGAGAAGAAGGAGGCCGAGAACCAAGTGCCACCCATAAACTGGGCTGTCTTTTGAGCTTCAGGAGGAGAAATGTGCATCTCTTGCAAGAGGTTAATTTGCCCTCTCACCCTCTTTATCTCTGCTAGAACCCTTCTACGTTTAGAAATGGATTTCAGACCATTGACATTCCATGACGTACATTTAACATTATCATCCATATTGATCTATTTAATAAAGACCAGCATGCAATACTGCATATCCAATTAGCACATCTAAGATCCGATTTTCCCCAAGAAGAGTAAAAGAAATAACCCCCAATATGACCCCCTCCCACCCCACCCCACCCAGTATAGCTCCAACTGGAAATATCTAAAAGTACTCCCTAAACATGAATTGTCACCGGAAAACACAGGCATATCCCACAACGGGGACTGTGGCAACTAACCGGTAAAGCAAACAAGGATGTTGCCAGCATGGCCCCCGCCGGGCCCCCAATCTCTAGGGAGGCAGGATATAGAACACCGCTCCTTACACCCACAGCTCTATTCCCAACAGTGGGATGGCAATTCCCCCACATATAACCCATGAATATCTAACATATTACCCTCAAAATTGGTCCAACATGGACAACAAACCCCCCCCCCACCGAGCAGTTCAAAAGAAACTGCCAGCGTTCCACTACAAACAATAGTTGGAAAGAGAACTTAAAGTCCACCATGGTGCTGCAAACAGTGGGACATCACTATGCATCATACAACCATAAGGGTGTAACAGCTACTACCACATATTAATTCTTAAACAAAGAACGTTTGGGTTTCCAAGCCCAGTGATCACGCCTCCCATAGACACTCCATTACCAGTGTTAGATAAAGTGTAAAGTATTAAAAAGGTTACCCAGGCTGACCCACCATAATATCCATAGTCTCAAGACTCTAAGAGTCTAAACAATGAGGAGACACAGGTGGAAAGGTCGGGGAGTGCATGAAGAGACCATATCATGTCCAGTCACTCCCGCTGGTACCCGCACCCCCAGGTGCAGTCGGGTGCGCCCATGATAATCAATAAAGGAGATGCATCCCAACAAGAAAAAATGAAACAGTAGCTGAAGGCTTCAAGAGGTAGCTGTGCCAACAGGTGAAGACCCAAACAGTAAAGGTCCATATCAATCTTCAGCATATTTTAATATAATGAAACTCACTGCGTTTAGTCCATATTTATGGAGATTGTACCACATTAGATAGTCAGGCTGAGGAGTGGGAGGCAATAGCACCCCCCCAACTGAGCAAAGCCTTAGCACAAGGCAGAGTCAATAGATATTCTGTGCAGCGATGCCATCAGTCATTGTGTTCCCACAAATCCAGTAAGGACAAGATGCAGCCTCCTGCTGCTACCCATGCCCCCAGGCACGGTCGGGAGCTACCTTGTGGCTGCCAGGTATGTTCCTAATGCGGCACATGCCTTGGCCCATCAAGCTAATCAGGCAGCGGCCCGACCAGCACAATACAAAGATATAGGGCTTAATTCTCTGAGCTAAGGAGGATATAAGAGCTCCAGGGCAGGTCCAAGCCACACTTAAATGTAGCACTTACCTGAGATATGGTGCAGATAGATCAGGGTGAAGCAGATTGCACCCTCTCCCTCCTGGTCTCCTCCTCCTCAACCCACTTTTCAGCATCTTTAGGGACATAGAAAGAAGTGCAGACTCTGTACTGGTTGTTCTATCCTCAGGCGAGCCGGATAGAGAAAGGCGAAAGACCAGCCCAACTTGAATAGCTTACTTTTAACTTGTAAGAACTTTTGTCTCCTTATTTGTAAGTCCCTGCTGTGGTCCTGGTGCACATAGACTTTGGAATTGCCAAAGGAAATGGGGTCAGCTGTTTTTGCTTTCTGCAGGATTTGCTCTTTATTAGTATACCGAAGATACTTTATAAGGCAATGTCGTGGTCTATCCCCCAGCTTCAGTGGGGGACCCACACGGTGTACTCTTTCAACTTCAAAATTCATATACTCTTCTGAGAGATTCAGCTGTTCCACTAGCCAGAAATGAAGCCCCTTGCAGGGGTCCTGACCCTCCACACTCTCCGGGAGCCCGATGATTCTAAGGTTAGAGCACTTGGACCTGTTTTCTTGGTCATCCAGGCGCTCCTTTAGCTTGGCCAAAGTTGAGGTTAGGCCTGCCCACTCAGCAGAGACCCCAGCATATGAATCCTCCAAGTCCCCCATGTGGTGTTCTGACTCTGAGATCTGTGAGGCTTAGGTAGTTGTTGTCTCTGTCAATCCAGTCACTGCAGTCTGCAGGTGTGATAGTTGGGCTGTAACGTTTAAAAGGCCGGATTTCATCTCCTGCTGCATTTTTAACAGTGTAGCTGGCACTCCAGCTAACAATTCTGTTATCGCCTCCATAGAAACATAGAATTTGATGGCAGATAAGGACTGCTTGGCCCACCCAGTCTGCCTACTTCCCTACCTAATGGATAAGCTGCAGATCCTAGTTAACCAGCAGCCTACTTCTTTCTACCCCCACCCCCTAGAATTGCCTTATGACTGTCCCATGCAAGCTTGAATTCAACCACTGTTTTGGCTCCACAACCTCCTCCGGAAGGCTGTTCCATGCATCCACATCCCTCTCTGTGAAAAATACTTCCTTACATTACCTCTGAGCTACCCCCATCTTCAAATTGTGCCCCTTGTTCTTGCACACCTCTTTTTTGAAAGATGTTACCCTCTTGGACTTTGTTGATTCCCTTGAGGTACTTGAAAGTTTCTATCATGTCCCCCCTCTCCCTCCTTTCCTCGAGGCTATACATATTAAGCTCCATTAGTCTCTTTTCATATGTGTAACCCCTAGATGGCGCTATCCCAGGGGCTACTACCCCTGCCTGATTTGCCACTAACAGGTTGAGGGGCCTGGATCCAATGGCGGGTGCCTCCACCCAGAGGTCAGGGTTTGCAATAGTTAAACTTACTTGGTCACAGCCCTCTGGGACACTGCAACCACCCTTTCTTCCCACTAGTGGCCCACACAATATATCAGAATTACCTTCACAGTATACACTTACCCCCAGGACTGGTTCGGCACTGGGACCTCCTGTGAAATAAGATACAGTGCAACAATCACAGTACAGTACTTTAACATAGACAAATACCTCAGGCAGTATAACTTTGCTGAAACAAGCAGCTCTGATTTATTTAGGGGATATAACAAGGACAGGGGAAATCAGGTTAATTAGCTTATCACTTTATTCATCTCACTATGGCTCTGTGCAAGGCCTATCCTTACCAGTTACTGTCCCTGGGTACCCAAGCCCTAGTGGCTAGTCCAAACCGTGGCAGCTGGTAGGGGCCCTTTCACAGAGAGAAAAGAAAAATTAGTTTAAACAGTCAGCAGTACAGTGATTCCATTTGGATTTAATGTGGCAATTCAACAGGGAGCGACCCTGAATTAGTACTCACGACCTCCAAACAAGATAGGGTCCTTCAACGTCAGCAGGGCTACTCTTGAGCTCCACGAGACTCCTCACACATTTATATGGCAAACAGGCAGGCTGCTTCTCTTTCCCGATCGCAATTACTGCACAATACCCAGGAGAACACACAGCAGATTCAGTTCCTGACAGAACGAGTGCAACTCAGCAATTTCTCCAGTCTTCTACAGGGTGAGCCTGGTTTCTACTCTTCAGATATCCTTTGATTCTCTTCACAGGATGGAGTCAGTCCTAACAAGCAGTTACACAAGCTGCAGACCAGAACTCTGGGCCTTACACATGTTTTTTGACTAAAACTGTGCACTGAAGGAGCACAGGGTTCTTTTCCCCTTCACTGCCAGAGCTAAACTGAAACTCCAACAGACAAAACCGGGCACTTCCTTTGAGTTCCTCCCAGTTCTTGACTGGATTGGCTGTCACTCACATAGACTGCTGCTGTAGGTCCAAAAGGCGCTCAGGTCTAAACTACATCTCCCAGAGTCACTGCCCATACAATCCTCTTGTGGCTGGCTCAGATTATGAGTCCAAGTTCTGATTCGTCCAAGGCACCATTTTAGAGCTAGCTTACCCCACACTGATTGGTCCAGTTCAGCAGTTCAAAACCAGAATGGGGAACTAGGCAGACACAGTTCTGACTGCAAAGAAAGCAGGTTAGACAAACTGTAATTTCATTATTACTGTGAATGATTTCTGGCAAACAGTTACATCTTTCAGATAGGTTCCCTTTGCACTCCTAGTGACTGCAAAAATGGAGTGAATTGGCAGCAGCTCAAGTGGTACTCAAACAGAGAAGCACACAGTCCCCCCATACAAACTAATTATGTCTGCAAGCAGACAGCTCTTAAAGAGACAGTACCAGAGGCTCTAAAAACACTCACTGATAAATGGCTTAAACGCCAAACACCATTCAGGCTTGGAGCATTCAAGCAAGCTCCTGGAAGTCTTTTGGGAACCCCCATTTGCAGGGGGGTTACACCCTTCCTGGCTTGGGAAAGCTTGACGTCCAGTCAAGCAAGTACCCATAAGTTTCAACTGCAACCATATACATTTGCATTAGGCTCACGATGTAATCATCAGTCAATACATCATTTTACCAAGAACACATTTCTGAAACATTGCAGTACGTCACTCTTTACACAGTATTACACACACATTGTACCATAACTCAAGTTATTACCTCTTGTACATGAAACCTGAAGAAAGGGGGCCCTTCCCTATCAGTTACCTTGGGGCTGGACGGGGCAAGGGCACCATACTTAGAGGGCAACACAAGTAACTTGGAGTTAGCACTGATGCTCAGTTTGGGCAATGAGCCCGGGGACACATACACTCCTGTATGGACAACATTGAGAGGCAAGTCCACAGGCCTCCCAAGTGAATCATAACTGAGGTGCACCACAGGCTTTACAGCTCGACCAGTCTTTCTAGGGGGAACTGTTACAGTCTCTGCACTCTGAGCCTCATTTTCAGCATTGTCCTCACTTGTCAGGGGAGTCTCCATGGGGGTAGAGGCTAGAACTTGGGCACTTTCAGCTCCAGGAGTTACAGTTTCTGAGTCCACAACATTTGGCTCGCATGGAGAGCTTTCGGACACTGGCAGTGGACTGTCAGGGCACTCAAAATACTCTTCTTGTTCTGGTGTATCACCAGTCTGACCCAATCCATCATTTTCCTCCCCTGAAAGCTCAAACAGTTCAACCATGCACAATGATTCCATTTCCTCTGATGTGATGCTTTGCACTTCACTTTCTGGGAGCATTGGCTCCAGGGACGAAGCTGGGGGCTTAGACAGTCCAGAAGGCCCAGCTTCGTCTCCAGTATTGACTAGGGGATTGCCCCGAAACAATTGACTCAGTTCGTAAGAAGGATAGTATTCAAAGTCACTCTCACTTTCTTCTGATATGGACTGACAGTCATGCTCAACTGGGACTTGTGGAGGGGAACACTTTAACTCTGCTTCTGTAGGTGCAGACTTCCTTGATCTTTTCTTAGCAGCAGCTCTAGTCACTGGTCCAGAGAGGGCATCTTCTGGGGGCTCAGACTCAATCAAGATTTGTCCAATGGGCAGTAAATGATTTCTATGCATTGTTTTTACATCTTTTGAATTATTCTCAGGCCTTACTTTGTACACTGGCAGATCATCTAGTTTGCCCACTACAATGTGAGGGAGATGGTGCCATCTGTCAGCAATCTTGTGTTTGCCATGCAGTCCCAGATTTCTTAGCAATACCGATCTCCCTCCTGGAGTTCCTGTGCTTTCACCTTTTATCATACCTTTCTTTGTTGGCCAGATTTCTTTTTGGCAGCCATGGTTTGAGCCAGTTGGTACGCATGAGTTAGCTGGGCCTTTAACTTTTGCACATACTGTAAATAGTTGTCAGCTTGAACCCCATCAGAGAGAGACCCCAAAACACACATCTACCGGTAGTCGAGCTTCTCTTCCAAACATCAGGCTGTAGGGGAGAACCCAGTGGCATCACTTTTGGTGCAGTTATAAGCATGTACCAGGGTGCTAATTTGTTGGCTCCATCTAGGCTTGTCCTTTGGGTGCAGGGTGCCTAGCATATCTAGCAAAGTGCGGTTGAAACGTTCAGGCTGTGGGTCCCCTGGGGTGGTAAGGAGTGGTTCTGGACTTCGCACTCCCCACAGAAAGCATCTCTTTGATCAGACGACTCTCAAAGTCTCTCCTTGATCAGAATGGATTCTTTGTGGGCCCCATAGTGAACAAAAAATTTTCTACAAGTACTTTGGCCACAGTGGATGCTTTCTGGTCTTTGGTGGGGAAAGCTTGGGCATATCTCGTGAAATGGTCAGTGACCACCAGCACATTACTGATATTTCTTTGATCTGACTCCAAACTCAGAAAATCAATACAGACCAGCTCCATGGGTGCACTGGTGGTGATGTTAACAAGGGGGGCAGCCCTCTGGGGCAAAGCTTTCCTCTGTAAGCAGCGACTACAAGTTCTAATATGTTGCTCCACATCAGCCCCCATCTTAGGCCAATAGAATCTGGATCTCACCAAGTCAAGTGTTCTGTCTATACCAAGGTGCCCCATGTGGTTGTGCAAGGACCTCAATACTGAGTCTCGAAAGGCAGTGGGCAGCACCAGTTGTTGTTTGTCTACTTGTCTCCCTCTGTCTACTGTTTCTCTGTATAACAGATTATTGATCAGTTTCAACTTAGGACCTTCTTTGTATAACAGTGCAGTTCTCAAATCAGTGGAGCGTAATTTGGACACATCTTTTCCTGCATAGAGGGCTTCTAAAGCTGCTTTGATCATGGGATCGTGGGATTGAGCCTGCGAATACTGTCATTGTCCAGCTGAGGCAGTGCACCAATGTCTATTGCAGAAAAGTGGCAATAAGCAGCAGGTATGCAATTCTCAGAGGGTCCCAAGCAATCCACCATGCAGTCCACTCGTCCGTGGACATTTGTTCCTCCTGTCAAACTTCCGGCAGAGTGCCCGAATGTCAGGTTCTGCCAATCGGACCCAATCATTCTGGGGAACAGGCCTCCAGGAGAGATCATCAGCATCTATGTGGTTCAGACCTGCTCGGTATTCGAGAGCATAGTCATATGTAGATAATGCAGAAAGCCACCTATGGCCAGTGGCATCCAACTTAGCTGAGGTCTGCACATAGGTCAAAGGATTATTGTCAGTTTTTACTAGTATTTTAGCCCCATACAAGTACTCATGGAATTGGTCAACAATAGACCACTTCAAAGCTAGGAACTCTAACTTATGTACAGGATAGTTCTTTTCAGACGGGGTCAGGCTTCTACTGGCAAAGGCCACTGGTCTCAGGCCATTCTCGTGCTCTTGGTACAACACAGCCCCCAACCCTTGCAAGCTAGCATCAGTGTGCAGGACGTGAGGTTTTCTTGGATCGGCATAGGCCAGCACTGGAGCATGGGTAAGTTGATATATGATCTCATGAAAAGCAGTCTCACAATCAGAGTCCAGCGAGCCCCAAATACTTCACTCGGACGAAAATACACTCTTCGGTCTTGAGGGACGCTGACTTTTGGTATTTTTGTGGGTTGGGGATACCCTTGAGTAAGGTTAAGTAAAGGGTGGATCACTCTTGAATAGTCCTTGATGAACGCCGATAATAACCACAGAATCCCAGGAATCTTTGCAGTTCTTTTTAGATTTTTGGCTGTGGCCAGTGGTCAAGGCCTCAACTTTACTTGGGTCGGTCTCTATTCCCTCGGTGGATACTATGTGTCCCACATACTTTACTGATGTTTGAAAGAATTGACACTTATCAATGGACAGTTTAAGGCCAAAGTCCTCCAGTCGGTCCAATACCTTAAATAATCTGCTCTCATTTTCCTCCAGTGAGCTGCCAAACACAAGAACATCATCTAGGTATACCAGGCACTCTAGTAAGTTCATGTCCCCCACTGCACGCCCATCAATCGTTGAAAAGTGGCTGGGGCACCTGAAACCCTTTGAGGCATCCTCATGAATTCATAGAAGCCAAGCCCGGACAGATAAAGGCTGTCTTCTCCACGGTCCTCTGGGGCCATCGGAATCTGGTAGTACCCACTCTGCGGAGATCAGCACAGAGAACCACTTGCTCCCGTTTAGGCAGTCCAAAGCATCCTGAATGCGGGCATTGTGTACTGATCAGGGATAGTCCGCCAGTTTAAGGTGCAATAAACCACACATCCTTACTGTCCCATTCTTTTCCTCACTACCACAATGGGGGAAGCATAAGAGCTTCTGGATTCTTGTATTACACCAGCAGCTAACATCCTTGCAGATGCCGTCTCACATCATCTATGTCAGCAGGTGCCAGGCGTCGAGACCTCTCACGAAATGCTCTTTGTCATGCAGCCGGATATTGTGCTCAGCTCCTTCACGCATCCTACATCCCATTCCTTTAAAGAAAACACCTGGTCTCTCTCTGGAGCAAGCTTCTCACTGATCTTCACTTTCCATTCAGCTGGCATGGGAGTCACTAAATCAAACAAGTCTGTATGCTACTCTGTCATTCTTCCTGAACTCTTGCTGCTGGGTAGCACTGCAGTGTCTGCACAATGCACATTAGCCAGGATGCAACCTCTATTTACTCAAATGTCTCTTTCAGACACATTATGAATTTGGACCATTACCCTTCTGGCATAAGCATGGGCTCTGGCGGGCAAAATACTAGGCTTGACCAGCGGTCCCTCTGGCAATTTTCCATCGCCTGGTGCATCCAACATTAACATTTTATTCTTAACATCCTTTCTGATAATGACCTCTCCTGTAAGGTACATTGGGCATTTGGCACCAGGATCAGAGACTCAGGATCCTTCTTCCATACAATTCCGACCGGTTCCTCTGGTTCTATATTTTCAGCATCTCTCTGTGCCTCATAGGCCTTCTTAATTAAAGCTGGAACTCTTAAAGCTCTACTAGTTTTGACCCCTGTTTTCATAACACAACTGTGCCAGCCTTCCGAACATATGAGCATTTGTTCCAATCAACAAAGGGACACCATCATACAGTCCAGTGGGGGGACACACTAAGGCTAGGGTCTCTACTTGTTTGGCCACTCCAGCCATGGAGGTGGGGAAAGACAGCCAAATTCGGATATACCCGGAATAGGGGTAGGCCTTCTCATTTAACCCCCATACATGCAGTCCTTCTAATGGTTGTAAGGGTACGTCTGACAAATGCTTCTGATACCAATCCTGGAACATAATTGTCACTTGGGAGCCACTGTCTAATACAGCTCTTGTAGACACTCCATTCACCTTTACAGTGGTCTCCTATGGAGGGACCCAATATTCTGGACCAGTCTGGAGAGGCGATAGTGGGGGCTGGGCAACTGACCTTGCCACAAAGTGCGAGTTAACATTTTTGGTGCCCTCACTGGGATCATTTCGTGCACCTCTAACCACTGATTTGTTCTCCAAAGCTCTCCTTGTAGCCTATATGCAACTTTGTCAGTGTCTTTTGGGACCCGGCATTCTCTTTTCATGTGCCCATCCTTCCCACAATTATAGCAAAACATATTTTTGGAGTCTGAGTTGGCTGAGGTGCTACAACTGGGAAAGGCGGTGAGGTATTACTAACTGAGAAAGCAGTTGCCATCTCTGTCTCTTGGCGTGATAAGCATTTGGAACATCTCGTCAGTTTCTCCACTTCCATGGTCAAGGAATTGAGTTTGGGCTATTATCAGCAGGAGATACATGGGTAAGTACCCCCACCTCCATAGCAAGATGCAGTTGGATATAGGCTCGGGGCCTGTACTTGCAGGCGGGCCTTCATAAAGGGACTGTTTTGAATTCCGGATCTCTCTCAACAGTTCGCCCCATTGTGGCATATCTTTTTCCTTGTCAGAGCACTCATTGACTGCCAACCTCTGCCCCTGAACTTCACTTGATGGGCCACCCTCAGTCACCGGGTCAGTAGCCGCAGCTATTGTGCAGGTCCTCCTGAGGTCGCCTTTCTCAACTCCTCGAATTTCTCTCATTAACTCATCATAGGAGGTGGGATTCCAGTTGATTTGCCAGGCATAACTGAAACAACAGCAGTTCTGAGGAGAGGGCAGACTTAAGGATCCCTGTCAGCCTGGTTCGGTCAGTTCAATCGCTGGCAAAACTACCCTTTCTGAGGCATTCTTGCAACAATTTTCCAGCCGAGATACATACACAGACAACAACTCCCTTGGTACTGTTGTGCATCTCTTACTCCACCATAGGTCCTCATCAGAATCTGGGCTCCCAAACACATTCTCCAGGGCCTCAAGATAGGCCTGTGCAGTCACTTCAGGGTTACTGGCCTGCTTAGCACGGATGGTAGCCAGGGCAGGACCTCGGAGGCTCACTAACCCTCTTCACTTTTCAGCTTCCGAGCATTGCCATTCAAGCACTTGGGGCAACATAGTCTATCCAGGTTCTCAGTCATCCTCCCCTTGAGGGGTGGGGAGGGGTCAGGAGAAGATCCTCAACCTTCGGTAAGAGTCGTGACTAATGGTAGGTGCAGAAATAGGAGTCTGCATTGGTTCAGCCACCATTATGGGTACTGGAGCGGGAGAGGTGTTTGGGGAGAACACCCCAGTAGCAAGAATAGTTTCTTCAAGTCCTCCACAGTTTTCCTTCCCCAGCAACCATTTAGCAAATTTCTCTCAAAAGTTTCAGACAGTGGTGGGGCTCATTCCCCGGGTCTTACTGTCCTTAGTTATCACTCTCCAGGCAGTGAGGGCTCCTCTGGGGCAATGGTCTGTGGCACTTGAGCTATCTATGGGATCCTAAACTCTACTAGGGCCAGGAAAGGTGGGAGCAGATTAGCATGCCGACCCACCACCACAGGGTTTTGTAAACCTTCCACCTTGGAAAGTACTCCCTGTACAGTGTCCGTATTGATACCCAGGGGAATGTCCAGGATAAGCATAGCATTTTGGGGGTCAATCTCCTCCCCAGTACACCACTCCACCAGCCGGTGCACAGCCACTTCTGTCGGGTACCCATTTTTTCTTAACAGTGGTTTATTAATATGGCCACTAGAGAGACACAATCCCAGCGGTGAGCCTCGAGATGTAACCTCTAGATGGCGCTATCCCAGGGGCTACTACCCTGCCTGATTTGCCTATAACAGGTTGGAGGGGCCTGGATCCAATATGCGGGTGCCTCCACCCAGAGGTCAGGGTTTGCAATAGTTAAACCTACTTGGTCACAGCCCTCTGGGACACTGCAACCCCTTCTTCCCACTCAGTGGCCCACACAATATATCAGAATTACCTTCACAGTATACACTTACCCCAGGACTGGTTCCGCACTGGGACCTCCTGTGAAATAAGATACAGTGCAACAATCACAGTACAGTACTTTAACATAGACAAATACCTCAGGCAGTATAACTTTGCTGAAACAAGCAGCTCTGATTTATTTAGGGGATATAACAAGGACAGGGGAAATCAGGTTAATTAGCTTATCACTTTATTCATCTATTTCATGGCTCTGTGCATTAGGCTCATCCTACCAAGTTACTGTCCCCGGGTACCCAAGCCCCAGTGGCTAGTCCAAACCATGGCAGCTGGTAGGGCCCTTTCACACAGAGAAAAGAAAAATTAGTTTAATAGTCAGTACAGTGATTCCATTTGGATTTAATGTGGCAATCCAACAGGGAGCGACCTGAATTAGTACCCACGACTCCAAACAAGATAGGGTCCTTCAACGTCCAGGGCTACTTTGAGCTCCACGAGACTCTCACATTTATATGGCAAACAGGCAGGCTGCTTCTATCCCGATCGCAATTACTGCATCAATACCCGAGAACACACAGCAGATTCAGTTCCGACAGAACAGTGCAACTCAGTACTTCTCCAGTCTTCTACAGGGTGAGCCTGGCTCACTCTTCTGATATCCTTGATTCTCTTCAGGACTTGATTCAGTCCTAACAAGCAGTTACACAAGCTGCAGACCGGAACTTTGGGCTATACATGTTTTTTGACTAAAACTGTGCACTGAAGGAGCACAGGGTTCTTTTCCCTTCACTGCTAGAGCTAAACTGAGACTCAACAGACAAAACCGCACTTCCTTTGAGTTCCTCCCAGTTCTTGACTGGATTGGCTATCACTCACAATAGACTGCTGCTGTTGGTCCCAAAAGGCGCCCAAGTCTAAACTACATCTCCCAGAGTCACTGCCCATACAATCCTCTTGTGGCTGGCCCAGATTATAGTCCAGTTCTGATTCGTCTAAGGCACCATTTTAGAGCTAGCTTACCCCACACTGATTGGTCCAGTTCAGCAGTTCAAAACCAGAATGGGAACTAGGCAGACACAGTTCTTGACTGCAAAGAAAGTAGGTTAGACAAACTGTAATTTCATTATTACTGTAAATGATTTCTGGCAAACAGTTACATCTTTCAGATAGGTTCCTTTGCACTCCTAGTGACTGCAAAAATGGAGTGAATTGGCAGCAGCTCAAGTGGTACTCAAACAGAGAAGCACACAGTCCCCCATATTAACTAATTATGTCTGCAAGCAGACAGCTCTTTAAGAGACAGTACCAGAGGCTCTAAAACACTCACTGATATATGGCTTAAACGCCAAACACCATTCAGGCTTGGAGCATTCAAGCAAGCTCCTGAAGTTTTGGGAACCCCCATTTGCAGTGGGGTTAATATGTCTTCTGTGCAGACCCTGCACCATTTTAGTTGCCCTCCTCTGGCAGCGCTCCATCTTGTCTATGTCTCATGGGAGATTGGGCTCCAGAACTGCACACAGTACTCCAGATGGGGTCTCACCAGCTGTCTGTACAGAGGGATAACAACTTCCTGTTTTCTACTGGTGATGCCTCTCCTATGCATCCCAGTATCCCCCAGCCCTCCATCTGCCCTCTCTGCATTGCTTGCCCACCTTTAAGTCATCTGATATGACTACCCCAGGTTCTTTCCCATTTTGTTGTTGTTAGTATTTCACCCTCTATTGTGTACTCTTCCCTGGGTTTTTGTTTCAGGCATTACCTTGCATTTCTTAGCATTGAATCTAAGCTGCTACTACATTTGACCATTCCTCTAACTCTTGCCAAGTCCCTTTTCATCCTTTCCACCCCACCTTGTACATCAACTCTGTTGCAGAACTTTGTGTCATCTGCAAAGAGACATACTTTTCCTTCCAGTCCCTCTGCAATGTCGCTTATAAAGACATTGAAGAGGACCAGTTCTAATACTGAACCCTGAGGTACCCCACTAGAAACCCCCCTTTCTTCAGAGTGGACTCCATTTACTATTACCCTCTGTGTCCTATTCTCCAGCCAATTCTTTACCCAGGCTTTCATCTTGGGACCCACTCCCAGGCTGGCTAACTTGTATATTAATCTTTGTGTGGGACTGAGTCAAATGCCTTGCTAGTGTCAGGTAGGCCATGTCCACAGCCCCCTCCCTCGATCTACTACTTTGGTCACCCAGTCAAAGAAATCTATTAGATCATCTGACATGACCTTCCGGCCAGAATCCATGCTGCCTTGGTCCTGTGCTCTCTGGCCTCTAGGTACTCGACAGTCTTTCCTTCAGAAGTGATTTCATCATTTTCCCTATCACTGAGGTTAAACCAACAGGTCTGTAGTTTTCCCTGCTTCTGCCCTGCTCCCACTTTTTGTGAAGGAATCGCATCTGCCCTCCTCCAGTCCCTCAGGTACCACCCTATCCTCCCATGATTTGTTAAAGAGGGTAGTCAGTGGTGTCACTAGTTCATCCTTAGTCTTTTAGAATTTGGGATGAATCCCATCTGGCCCCATTGCTTTGTCCACCTTCAGTTTTAAGAGTTCTTTCAGAACCCTTTTTCTGTAAATGGGCTGGTATCAACTTCTGTATCCAGAGTGTTTCTATTGTTTGTTTTAGGTACCTCCCCTTCTTATTTGTAAATACTGAAAAATAATTGTTTAGTATCTCTCTTTTCACCATCACCCTCTGCCCATCCCCTCTCCCTTTTAAGCCTCACTATCCTCTCTTAGTCTTCCTTCGCTTCGATGTACCTAAAAGTTTTATCCTTCTTAACTGGAGTTGGCTATCTTTTCCTCGGTTCGGCCTTTGCCGCTCTGACTGCCTTCCCAGCCTTTGCTTTAACTGATACAATTATCTGTCCTGCTCTTCTGTGATTCCTTGTACTCTTTGAATGCTTTCTTTCTCTTGAACCTTCACTGTCACTTCCTTTGAGAACCATAGTATTTCTTACATCATAGATACATAGCATAGTTACATAGACAGTGTCGCAGATAAGGGCCATCGTTTTGTTTTGTTTATTTGCTTCACACAAAGGCTTGTTACCTCTGTGATGGCAGTTTTTATTATTCCCCATTGTTCTTCCACTCCTCCTTCCTGCCCATTTGCTAGTGCATTTCTTAGGCATTCACCCATTTTGGCAAAGTCAGCCCTGCTGAAGTCCAGTACTTTTGCTTTGTATGGCTTGACTCTATTGCTGTGTTTATTGTGAACTATACTATTCGATGATCGCTAGTTCCCAGATGGCTACCCACTTTACATCTGAGATCCTCTCTCCATCTCCATTTGAGAGACCAGGTCTAAGATTGCTTTCTCTCGGAGTGGGTTCCAATACTAGTTGTCTAAGGTTCATGTGCCCTGTAGGCATCTAGAATAACCCCACTCTTAGAAGTGGCTGCTGCAATCAGTGCCTCCAGTTAACATCTGGCATATTCAGATCACCCATCAGCAATATCTCCCTTTATCTGCCATTCTAAGTATACTTTCTATCATTTCCTTGTCCATTTCTCCTCCTGAGAGGGGGTCTACACAACCTTAAAGTGGATTGTGGTGCTACTGCCTGCTTCCTGCTGCACCCACAGTGCTCTTTTCTCCTCCATGTTTACCCTTTGTTCTGTTGCTTTGATTCTTCCCTTATGTAGAGAGCTACCTCCTCCTCTCTTTACCCTCCCTGTCCCTCCTGTAGCTAGTGTATCTTGGTATGTTTATGTCCCAGTCATGGTTCTGTGTACCATGTTTCTGTGACTGCCATGATATCCAGATGTCCTCCTCCATCAAGGCCACTAATTCAGTGAAGCTTGTTACCCAGACTATGGGCATTGGTACTCATTGCTTTCCATTTTTGATGGCTTTACCTTCTGTAGCAGCATCCCTCACTGACCTTTCTACCTTGGTCTTTTTCATTTAGCTACCCTGTTGTGTAGGAGACTGGGATTTTCTGCTGCTTATCAGTGCCTCCTCGACTAGTTTAAAAGCTTGCCATGAAGCATTTAAACCGATTGCCTAAAAGACTTGTTCCTTCTCTGGACAGATGCAGACCATCCTGCCAGTATAGGCTGGTGAAACCTCCAGGTGGAACCCCAGTCCCCAATGAAGCCAAAACCCTGTGCTCCTTACAATCATTTTTCAACCATTCGTTAAACTGCATGGTGCAAAGTACCCTTGCCTCACCCATGCCACTGACAGGCAGCACCTCTGAGAAGGATACTGTGTGTGCTACTTGTCTTAGGCCTCTATCCTACTCTACAAAGTCCTTCTGCACTGCTCCAATCTCATGATGAACCAAGTCATTTGTTCCTAGGTGGACAATGACGTCCAGCTCAGACTCCCGTGCAACTGTTCTCGTGATCCTAATGATGCGCTTCCTGTCCCTCCAAGCCATGGCACCAGACAGGCACCTTACTTCAGTTTTCCCTGCTCCCCCCAGTTCTATCCCCTTAATAATTGAGTCCCCCACCAGGAGCTGCTTCCTTTCCCTGTGGTGCCCTCTGCCTCCTTCCTGAGGGCCTCCCTTGTGACAGTTGTCTGCAACCTCCTTTATCTCCTCTGCGGGTGCATCTATAGGGGAACTATGCTTCCCCAGAATGGTGTATGAATTGTGGAGTGGAACAACTGTCTGGGTGTGCCTCTGTTCCACCACCCTTACCCTCCCTGAGCCCACTGTGATCCAACTGCTGTGCTTCGCAACCTCTGAGGTAGTGGTGGTGGCTCTGGTGCTCCCTGGATGGGGGAGGTTCCCTTACTACTGTCCAGTGCGGCCTGAAGACAGGCAACTTCCTCCTTCAGGGCAGATAGATGTCTGCAAGCAGGGCAACATCTCAGCCTCCAGAAAGACTCCTGGAAGACTGCTTCCCCACAGCCATTACATTGCACTACTCCCCACATGTCTGTTTACCTTGTTTAGTTTTTTTTTTTCGTGTGTGTGTGTGATTGGTTTGTTATATAGAAATACATGTATTATGTAATATGTATACTTATATTGTCAGTACAGTGTGCTAGAGAGGATATGACAGTGATATGCACCTTGCCCTCTTGAGGAAATGATGTCAGAACCCCAGGTATAAAGGAACAATTTCCAGGGGTGGGTAGGGTGAGGGGTGGGAATGGTTTGGGCATAAACTGTGCCCTCACGAAACAATCAGCTAAAAGCTCTGACCTACCGCTGCAATGAGTGCCTTCCTGTCAGCAAGATGCCCTACACGACAATTTGACAGAGAAAATACCCTGCTAATCAGAGAAAAATCCAAACATCCAAGTCAGACACAGGTAAACCTCCCCAGCCCCAAAACAGCCTGCTGACTTGTGCTCTGAAAGCAGTCAGCCCCAAAACACGTCTGCTATGCACAAGGACAGACACAGTAAACAGTATTCAGTCTCTGTGGGTTTAACCTCTTCCTTCACTGAAAATCTTAACAATTGTGACAAAAGCAAAGCAAGGTCCACCTCCCTCTGTTGATTGAAAGACTGCCTTTTCTGATAATTCTAAGTTCCTTATTTCACCCTTCAGTTAGAAGTATCTCCACCTGAAGAATATTAACTTTTCCTAAGGAATCTCTTCAAACCAAAGACAACTGTAAATTGTAAGGTTCGCCTCCCTCTGTTGTGAGCACAACTCGCTTTCTTGCAAATCTCAAGTCCAGTGTTGCAGCTTCCAGCCAGAGGTAGCTTCACCTGAAGAATATTAGGTTATCTGATGAGCCTGCTAAAATTAGTACTGTTATCAAGGTCTTTAAGATTCTTCCAGAGCTATTGACTGATAAGTAGCTGTGATGTAATCACTTCCTGACACAGTCTGGCCTGGCCTTTTAAGGCACACAGAGATAAACAAAAGAAAACCAGTTTCCACCCCCTAGGCACTGTCTGGGTCCAATACACAGCCTGTAACCTGCTCTCAATTCAGGACTTAAATTCTTAGCCCAGTGAATAACTCACAGTATTACAAATATTGCAATGTAAACAGTCAGCCACTAACTCCAATCAAGTCAGCTGTGCACAAGGACAGACACAGTAAACAGTATTCGGTCCCTGTGGGTTTAAACTCTTCCTGCACTGAAAATCTTAACAATTGTAACAAAAGTAAAGCAAGGTCCACCTCCCTCTGTTGATTGAAAGACTGCCTTTTCTGATAATTCTAAGTTTCTTATTTCACCCTTCAGTTAGAAGTATCCTCCACCTGAAGAATATTAGCTTTCCTAAGGAATCTGCTTCAAACCAAAGACAATTGTAAATTGTAAGGTTCACCTCCCTCTGTTGTGCACTCGCTTTCTTGCAAATCTTAAATCCAGTGTTGCAGCTTCCAGCCAGAGGTGTCCAGATTAGGCTGATCACCCGTGCACTCATGGTCGGTGTCTCACAGCCTAGATCACTGTGAATCACTTGCGCAGGTTGAAGCTTGGCTACGGGAGTCAAAAGACAATTTAGCCTGTCTATTTTTAGATTTTCTCAATGCCATGCCCCAGAACTAGTCTGCCAGATGAGTTTAGGTGATCTAATGGTGCATTTTGTAGCCGATTATCTAGAAAGGTTGCTGGTGTCCCAGGGAGCTGCGCTAGTAAACGTCCACCATAGTTGCTGGCCGTCCATGCCCCCATATACAGTCCATGATGCTTTTTTGCATTATGGGGGTATTTGCAATTTTGTATACTCTTGGACCAGGTCGGGTATCTAATTGGATGCCCACTTGTATACTCCAATCCATCCCCGCCCGCATCAGTGTGGCAGGGGCAGGACTGTGGAGAGGCATTGTGTAGTGACTGGCAATCATAAATGCCAACCACTGCACACCTACCAGTGGGTGCAGAGCTGCGCCGGCTGGGTACACACCTATCATGCATACTCGGCCCTGAATGGTGCACTGGCACCAATGTGCATGTATATGTACCCACTGTTGCCATTATATTCGTTATTGCTGTTTCATCCCCTGCTGTAACCCCTCCATCTGAGTCACACAGAGAAATGAGCTCTAACTCAATGTTCCCATCCTGGTCATGAAATTTTAAGTAAATAGAATACATACTGCAGTGTGACAGATGACATTTCTCAGCCAGTAATCCGTATAATCGATTATAAAACCTTGCTGAACTGTGTCAGAGAAGGTAGCATTTCAACCAGTACACTGCTTGGACCAGTCTGTGGCATATAAAGGTGTGGTCTCCCACCTCCCTGCCTGTAGACCACTCCATTCCTGATAGACCTATGTCTAAAGTAGCTGAGAAAATGATAAAAATGATAAACGTGAAGAAGTCAATCAACTCTGAGGAATACACACAAAAATCCTGAAAGAGCTACTGTACATAAGGAATTGTTCATAGCACTGGCAGTTACAGTCTAAAATCAGATCAGTACAAGTTCTGCCTGGTGACTATAAAGTGCTCTATGTGGTTCCATATCACTTCAGGCCACTGGAATTGTTTTCACTCCACACTGACCTGTTAGCCACTAACTGGTCCCCTATCTCCACAGCCACCAACATCAGCTCTGCCCTCCAATCCTTCCAGCCAAATTTATGACTGTCTGGGATCACCATACCTTCCTTATGAAAACCAAAGTCTGGGGTTCTCACCTCACCTGGATCTCTGCAGAGTTGCTGGCCTGCGGTTGAACCAGAGACATAGCCTGGTGGTCCTACAAGATCACTGACTTCCCTGCTGCACTAATTTCCAAACCCTTTGATTATATACCATCTGATTATTTTGCATCTACACTCCAGAATAACATGAAGCACCCCTCCAAGTTCTGGAAGGTTGTCCACTCCCTCTACTCCCCTGTGACCCAGTCCCCAAGCTTGTTTATGCCCACATCACTGACTTTGCTGCTGTTGCCTCTTCCTTCAACTCTTTTTTCCACTCCTGTGCTCAAACCCTCCTCTCCCCTTCCCTCCTCCCATGCACACTATATCCTTTTCTCTCACCAATCCATAGAAACATAGAAATTGATGGCAGATAAAGACCACTAGGCCCATACAATCTGCCCATTTTCCCTGCCTATTGTAAAAGTCACAGACCCTACTTGATCTCTGGCTTTACCTCCTTGTTCCTATTGCTAGGATTCCCCTATGTCTGTCCCATGCATGTTTGAAATCCCCCACTGCATTTGCCCCCACCACCTCTTCTGGGAGTGTATTCCATGTATCCACCACCCTTTCCATGAAGAAATATTTCATCATACTACCCCTTAATCTACCCCCTTCCAACCTCATATTATGCCCCCTCATTCCTGGACATCTTTTTTTCTGAAAGATGCTACCCTCTGGTACCCTGTTTATGCCTTTTAGATATTTGCAGGTTTCTATCATATCTTCCTCTCCTCTCCTCTCCTCCAGGGTATACATATTGAGGTCTCCCAATCTCTCTTCATATGACTTTTGGTGCAGGCCCTGCACCATCTTTGTTGCCCTTTTTTGAACTGCCTTGACCCTGTCTATGTCCTTACAGAGATGCAGCCTCCAGAACTGGACAAATATTCCAAATGAGGCCTCACCAATTATCTGTACAGTGGCATCACCACCACCACCTCCTTTCTACTACTGGTGATAACTCTCCCTATGCACCCCAGCATCCCACTGGCTCTCCCCACAGCCTTGTCACATTGTTTGGCCACCTTTAGGTAATCAGATATAATTACCTCCAAACCCCTTTCCTGTTTAGTGACCATCAGTATCTAACCCCCATCATGTAATCCTCCTGAGTTCTTCCACCCCAAATGTATGATTTTGCACTTTTTTGCAATGAATCTCAGCTGCCACACTTTAGATCATTCTTCCAGTTTATCTAGGTCCCTCCTTATTTTTTCCACCCCTTCTGGAGTGTCCTCCCTGTTGCAGATCTTAGTGTCATCCTCAAAGAGGCACACTTTCCCCTCCAGCGCCTCTGCAATGTCACTTATGAAGATATTAAACAGGGCTGGCTCCAGGGCTGATCTGTGTGGCACCCCATTGGTCACCCTCCTTTCCTCAGATTGAGCTCCATTTACCACTACCCTCTGTCTTCTATCACTCAACCAGTTCCTAATCCAGTTTACCAGCTTGTGACCCACTCCCAGGCTGCCCAGCTTGTTCACCAGTCTTCTATGTGGAATGGAATTCAAGGCCTTACTGGAATCTAGGTAGGCAACATCCGCCACTCCCCCCTGATCCATGACCCTAGTCATCCAGTCACAGAAATCAATTAGATTTGTTTGACATGACCTTTCTGCTGTAAATCCATGCTGTCCTGGATCCTGTGATCCTCTGGATTCAAGGTGTTCCACAATCCTTTCTTTAAATAGTGATTCCATAAATTTCTCCACTATTGAGGTGAGGCTGACTGGTCTATAGTTTCCAGCCTCCTCCCTACTCCCACTTTTGTGAAGAGGGACTACATGTGCCCTCCTCCAGTTCTCCGGAACCACTCCTGTATCAAGTGACTCACTGAACAGGGCTACCAGTGGTGCTGCCAGCACCTCCCATAGTTACCTTAATATTCTAGGATGTGTCCCATCCGGTCCCAGTGCCTTGTTCACTTTCAGCTTTGTCAGTTCTTTTAGGACTCTCTCACTCTTCTGTTAATGGACTGGTGTCCATCTCCCTCCCATATTTGTTCATGTTGCCTAACTCTGGACCCTCACTTTTGCCTTCTTCTGTGAATACAGAACAAAAATATTTGTTAAGTATTGATGCTTTTTCCAGGTCTCCTCCACACACTCCCCTTCTTTCCCTTTAAGCCGTACTATCCCACCCCTGTTTTTTCTCCTTTCACTAATGTACCTATAAAAAGTCTTGTCCCCTTGTTTTACCTCCTGTGCTATTTTTTCCTCTGTTTGTGCCTTTGCTGTCCTGACTGCTTTCCTTACCTCCCTCTGTTTATCCAGGTACAATACCTGGTTCTACTCCCGCTGTGTTTATCGCCCTTACCATCCCGGTTACTTCCTTTGAGAACCATAATGGCTTTCTCTTGCCCTTGTTTACTTGCTTAATGCAAAGGTTTGTTGCCTCCACCGTGGCTCCTTTCAGATGGGCCCCCTGCCAGGGCATGCTTGAAACATATTCCCATCTTAGTAAAGTCTGCCCTCCTGAAATCCAGGACCCTCGACTTTGTGTAGCTTGACTCTGCCATTGTACTCATGCTGAACCACACCGTGTGATGATTACTGGATCCAAGATGTCTGCCCACCCTGACTTCCTCAATTCTGTCTCCATTGGTGAGTACAAGGTCCAAAACTGCACTCTCCCTGGTGGTCTGTAGCAGTAGCTGCCTGAGGCCTGCCCCTCGCACAAAGTACAGGATGTTCCTGCTCTAGGCTGAGGCAGGAGCTGGGGTGCACCAATCTACCTCTAGCAGCTTGAAATCACCTACCAGTGGCACCTCCCCTTTAGCTGTCATTGTGTGGATAGATTCCACTAGAACCTTCTTTCTCTCTCAAGGGTCTCCTAGCTCTTAACCCCCACAAGGATGTGCAAAAGGATGGGCTTGACCCCATGCTTCTTCATGCTTAGATTCAGCTCAGACACAAAGGGCAACCCTAGGAGGCATACGCCAAGTGTGGTCTAGCCCCTAGCCTTACTGTCTGTTGAGCTTTACTGATCTTCACCAACTGGGAGAGAGACCAATCACAGAGGGAAGGCAGACTCTGACAGGTGCAGAAGCAGGGATTCCTTGACAGCAGTTCTACCTGGCTGAATCCCCCTTGGAGTGTATGGTCCAGGCTCCTATCTCCACTGAGGTGCCTTCTCTCCTCAATCGCTCCGCTCAGACCCAGCCAGGGGCTGCTCTCGCAGCATAAGAAGCAATTGGAATACTTACCCAGAATTTCTAGCTGCTGTATGTAAATCAGCATTTGTACTGCTATACCTCTACTGAAATAGTGGTCGACTAATAGAAAGCTTTCAGCTGGAAGCAACAGCTCAGACACAAAGGGCACCCCTAGGAGGCATACCACAAGAGTGGTCCAACACCTAGCCTTACTGTCTGCTGTACCCACAACTGAAATAGTTGTTGGCTAATATAAAGCTCTCAACCAGAAACAACCAAAAGCAACAGCTCAGACACAAAGGGCAATCCTAGGAGGTATATGCCAAGTGTGGTCCAGCATCTAGCCTTACTGTCTGCTGAGCTTCACTGATCTTCACTGACTGGGAAGGAGACCTTCTCTTCTCCAGTCTCTAGTTGTGCTACTAAGTGACAGACCTTAACAAACTGATTATTTTCATGACTGTGGGTGGAGCCTACAGGAGTACAAAAGGAGTGATGTCATGTTTTCTGTCCGTGGAACTGACTGAAGGTGTAAATAGTCTCCTCCGCCTTACCCTCCTCCAATAAATGTTTTCCACCCTCAAATAAATACACTTTCATGTTAGTCAGTGGTTGCAGGGTACAATTTTCTTTCTTAAATGGATGGCACAAGAACTGGAATCTGAGTAGTGGGAGGCAGCATTGTTTTTTGGGGGGTGAAGTAAGGTTCACCCCACCTCCACCCAAGAAGGTCCAAAAGGTACATCCCACCTTTTTTTTATTCATGTGGGAGGGGCATGAGGTGGATCTATCATCCTGAAAGAAGACTCACATGTTTGGGATATGGACCAAGGAACAGAACAAGTCTGACAGAAGATACTTAAAATGCCTTTGACCTGACTTAAAAACCCTTGGAATAAATGATTATCAGAGTCACCTGGTGTCTCAAAAGGAAAGACTAAGAAGTGTCTAAAAACTAAGGAAAATAGCTTTCAGGTATTTCTTAAACATTTATATACTAAAACCAAAGTTCAGCTTTTGGGATTAACAATATTTGTTTACCATATTCTATCTATATATATAGTTTGTCTTTTTAGTAGTTTCAAAATCTTGAAAGCATTGGTGTTACTAATGCGTTTAGAAATACATTTTTTTAATGGTCTTTACAGATAACCTTGAAAGCATTGATGTTACTAATGCATTTAGAAATACATTTTTTTAATTGTCTTTACAGATAAAACATGTATGTTCATGTGAGGGCACATTTTTGGGGGGATGGGGTTCAAATTATTTTAATAATGAGCACAGAGTTTGGTAAACACAGTCTGTGATGAAGTGTATTTTCCTTTTTAAGTTTGAGAAGTGGAGTTGACTTGCACAAATGGATAGTACAGACACCACAGAAAGCTATTAGAAGTACAATGGGTTAAACACTTCCTGGAACATTCTGCATAACAAGTTCTCCATGGCACCTCACAGCATTTCACAGCACCATCCTAAGAGCAGTCAGTGTGTTACTTTACAGGACATTGCATAGCAAGAGACCTAGCCTTCCCTTTTTCCAAATAATATACCAACTTCATTCTCAGGCAGGCAGTTCTGGCCTACTGCTATATTCTACTGAATCTTCTTAAAGGAAAACTGCATGTTAAAATCAGGAATATATGTATTACTACCAGTTTTGAGTTCTCACTTCAATCCAGTGTTTTGTTTCTGCCTAGGCTGTTAGAGGAGTTTTTCTAATTTCCCCTGGGTGTCTTATGACATCTGGGGTCTGTCATTGAAGTTTGTTTTATTGCATCTTCTCCAAGTTAGTCTTCACAGCGTACCCTTTGGTTTGATGTCTAATAGCCCCTACAGCAGGCCAGTGTCTTGTTACAATGTCTTGCTTAGCCACAGCAGAGAAAAAACACTGCAGCCAGGATTCACAGTGCTATACAATATACTACAGAAAGTTACATGTTTAAACACATACACACACACCCCAAGCAGAACACAGCTGGATAAGGTACCAGTATTTAGGAAACTTGTCATACTTACTCAGAGTCTAGCAATTTGAATCCTGGCTGTGACTATAGGTGTTTACAACTGAATGATAATAACCACATTTGTTTCACTTGCAAATAGGTAGGCATTTGTGTCTAATTTTTGTTTGACTTCTGTAGGTTACACATAGAATCTGAAAAATTCATAACATGCTGTATTGTGATTCAATGAACTGATAAATGGGGATTTTGGTTTCTTTTACAAATTCATTTTTCCTGACCATGGATAAACTAAAACAAAAATTTCTCAACAAAATGTTTTTAAATAAACAGTTTAACTCACAGCAGCAGAAGAAGCATGTTGGCATTAAAAGCTTAGTGGCGTGGATGTAGAGGCACCAGTATTTAAGCATGACTTTGGTAGAGGATTAATTGTGATGGGGGGGTGAGGAAGGGAGTGAGTCTTGATATTTCTAGCATAATGTTTTTCTGAAACTTCAACCTTCAATAGGTTAGACTCTGCAGCCATCTGTACAGTATATCACTAAGCCATATGCAGTGTGGTATGGGTAAAACCCAGATCACCAGACCAGGACCAGTGCTGTAAAATCTGCACTGGGCACAGCTTGAGCAAATATTGCTGATCCAGTGGATCAAATAAATATGTGCGAATAAATATATAAATAAATACTCGGCTTTGCCTCGTGCGTCAACCGACTCCAGGAGTGATGTTATTACATGATAACACTCACCCTGTCATGCCTTATTGCTTAAATATGCTCTTTCTCAATGTACTATACTTTGATTCAGTTAGTGTATGCAACAGCCTTCATGTGAACACTCTGGGCTTCTCTTTGACTCCTGATGTCTATTTGCTTTAGCTATTGTATATTGTTTGAACTGCTTTGGTCTTCTTGATGTGGTGCCGGTGTGCCTAAACTATGTAATCTGTTTATCTACTGTTACCCATGTACAGTATCTTCAGTGAATGACTGTTATAACTGTCTGCTCTCCGAGCCCTTATTTTTGGACTTGTAAACTGTGTTGTCTTTGTATTAGTTTCAACGAGGTGCCTTTGTAAATGAGTCTCTGACTCAAAGGTTTGTAAATCTGATATTTTTTAAATAAATAAATAAATGTTTATGTTTAAGCCCATGAAACACCCTTATCTAGTTAATGCATTCACAGTCGTAGTGGCTCTGCCAGAGCTTGTTTTCAGCAGGAAGGAGTAACAAAGGTTCTGCCCTCCCACCCTACCCTTTAATCCCACCCACCTTGGGTCCTCTTCCTATATAGGTTCTGCATGTCACCCACCCACTTCCTACCAGACCTGACTAGAAGGCAAAAAAAAACTTTAGAAAAAATTTTTTTTTCCTACCTTTCAATTCTCTCCAGTAGAACAGCTCAGACACAAAGGGAAACCCTAGGAGGCATATGCCAAGTGTGTTCAAGCCCCTAGCCTTAAAGAGGGACTCTGACCAAAAGTGCTACATTGCAGAATTAGAATAAGCATACCCCTAATAGATCCCTTATCACAAAAAACAAAAATACTAATATTCAAAATATAACCAACAACGATACCAAAACCAAATGCAATAACAACAAAAATACTAAAACTCAAAATAAAAACGACACAAATACTGTATAAACAAAAGCAAAATTCTCATAATCAGGGATTCCATGATCCGAGGAGTGGAACACCACCTAAAACAAAATGTTAAAAGCGACATTGTGGCAAAGTGTCTACCATGAGCTTCTGAAAGCAAGGACATTAGCCGCATAAAGACAATTGTGCAGGAATCAGGGGATGTTACACATATAACAATACACCTTGGTACCAATGACTTGGCAAATCACACAGTTCAGGAGGCCAAGAAACACTTTGAGGACCTGGCCAACAAATTTTCATTTGGGAGGAAATAAAAGCCACAGAAGTAAAAGGGCAACCTGGGGACTTTGAGTCACCATGGCTAGCAGTAGACACGGGCAAGGGAAAACCTTTTGGAATCGGCGTTGTGTACAGGCCTCCAAATCAAGGAGATAAAGGAGACAAAGACCAATAGAGGATATACACAAAATGTCTGATAAAGGTGAAGTAATACTGGTGGGGGACTTCAAACTACCAGAAATTAACTGGAGCACACTACTGGCAGCAACAAGAAGAAGTAGGGACTTCTTATTGTCACTACAAGGCACGGGACTGTGCCAACTTGTTAAAAAACCAGCAAGGGGAGATGCCATTCTCAATCTTGTCCTCACAAACTCGGAAAGGATCAAGGACATCGAAGTGGGAAGTCATATGGGCAACAGCGACCATCGCATGATAAGCTTTAAGGTAAACATAGCACAGGACACCAGCCACTCAAAGATAAAGGTGCTAGATTTCAGAAAGGCTGACTTTCAAAAAATGAGGACCAACATAAGCAGCCAGTTAATGGAAATAGAGGTTAAGAAGGTGGAGGTCATGTGGGAGAGACTCAAGAGAGCAATAAAGACTGCCACAGATCAATGTGCCAGATGGGTCAGCAGAGCAAAAAGAAAAATAAATCCTCTATGGTTTTCCAAGGAAGTGGCTACCACAGTCAAAGAAAAGAAGAAGGCGTACAGCATATACCAGGAAACCAAAACTGAGAAAGACTGGGAGTCATATAAGGAAAAAAGTGAGAGCGTCAAACAAACAAATTAGAAAGGCAAAAGCCCAGACAGAGGAAAAGATAGGATAAGGGGCAAAGAGAAGAGACAAATATTTTTTTAGATACATTAGGGAATGTAGTAAGACAAAAGGGGGGATCGTAAAGATTGCTACTGAAGAAGGGAAATGCACCAAACATGACCCAGAGAAAGCCACAATCCTCAACAAATACTTCTGCTCGGTGTTTACCAAAAAGGACCCAGGGGATGGCCCAGCCCTGAAAAAACACAACACTCCAGGACCAGGGGTAGACACAAGTCTCTTTACAGAAGCCAAAGTACGGGAGGTGCTAAATAAACTAAAAGCAGACAAAGCCATGGGATCAGACGAGATGCACCCCAGAATCCTTAAGAAACTGGGGGCAAAATTAGCAGCCCCTCTGACACTTCTATTCATGAAATCCTTGAAGAACGGGGTGGTCCCCGAAGACTGGAAAAAGGCAATAGTGGTTCCACTTCACAAATCACGCAGTTGTGAAGAGGCTAGTAATTACAGACCGGTGAGCCTCACGTCTATAGTAGGGAAACTAATAGAGACACTACTGAAACAGAGGATCAAAGCATTCCTCGAAACTAGCGGCTGACAAGACCCTAAACAGCATGGTTTCACAGCAGGTAGGTCATGCCAGACAAATCTGCTCGAGTTTTTTGACTTCGCTACAAAAATAGCAGACGACAGTGGGGCAGTAGATGTGGTCTACCTAGACTTTAGTAAGGCCTTCAACTTGGTTCCATACAGAAGGCTGGTAAAGAAGCCTGACCACACAGGGGTTGGGCCAGAAGTAGTCAGATGGGTACAAAACTGGTTACAAGGCGGAACCCAGAGGGTACAGGTTAATGGAGCACAATTGATGGAAGGCAGGGTGCCCCAGGGCTCAGTACTGAGGCCTGTGCTCTTCAATGTGTTTATAGCAGACATCACTGACGGACTGGAAGAGAAGGTGTGTCTGTTCGCAGATGACACCAAGATATATAGCAGGGTAGACACCCCAGAAGGAGCGAGCAAGATGGAAGCTGACCTCAAGAAACTAGAAGAATGGTCTGGAGTGTGGTAGCTGAGATTTAATTCCAAAATGTGCAAGGTCATGCACATAGGAAAGAAAAATCCAAGAATGGAGTATTACCTAGGAGACGAAAGACTGGCAGCCTCAAACCAGGAATGAGATCTGGGAATTATAATCTCAGATGACTTGAGGGTTAGTAAGCAGTGTGAGAAGGCAACAATGAAGGCCAACAGAATGCTGGGCTGCATTGGGAGGAGAATCATGAGCAGGAAGAGAGAGGTGGTACTATCACTGTATAGATCGCTGGTCAGGCCTCACCTGGAATACGGATTCCAATTCTGGAGGCCTCACCTCAGTGTAACCCTCCAAACAAATGGGGGTTCCTGAAACGTCTTCCTTGAGCTTGTCTAAATGCTCACTGCCAGGCTGGTGTCCTGTGTTTTAGCAGTTTAAATGTATTGCCAGAGAGTACCTGTATAGCCTCTGTGTACTGTCTCTTTAAGAGCTGCCTGGATTGCAGTCATAATTAATCTGAGAGGGAGCTCTGTTAGAAGATGTACTTGTTTGCTGATCATTTGTTACAGTAGTAATAATGCAGTTTGTTCTAACCTGCTGTCTTTGCAGCATGGACAGTTGTTTGTTTTCATCATCTTGGTCCTGGACTGTCAGAATGGGCCAATCAGTACATTTGGGACTCTAAAATGGAGCCTGCCTACAGGGGCTTGGTGGGGGAAAAACTTGTAAGAATTGTAGTTTTAGGCTTTTGGCACCTTAAATAACCTGGAGGGGGAGCCCTTGTTGTGACTGATAGACAGATTAGCCAACCAAACCTTTTGGATCTTGGGGAAAGTCCCACACTGCTTGCAGTTTCAGTTAGATCTGAGTTGGAAAGTGAAGAAGTAACAGCTCAAGATAGTTCAAGCAGCAATCCATAGTGGATTCGCTTGGGAGAATGGTGGAAAGGCCTGAGTTTGGCCTGCCTGTTTGTCTACTGTTCCTGAGAGGGAACTTGTGCTTTTTTTCGGACTGAATCCGAATTTGGAGAGCGAATTAAGCCACTGAATTGTGACCAGGCTTTAACCTGAAGAAGACCAAAGATTTGCTGAATGCGATCAGCCTGTCAGGACTTCCAGCTACCTCTGAACTCCCAGATTGTGCAGAGACTCTGTAATTGTGACGGGAGAGCCATTTGCGTGGTACAGTGGAATTTCCTTACATGTGAATGTGCTGTGTGCTTATAGTGGGTCGTGATTTGGTTCCCCACTGTGCGTCTGAACTGTGTTTTGCTTGCTGGAGGCTGTATCCAGCTCCATGGACTGAATCCGTATCCATTTCCATTTGCCTGGGCCCTACTACACTGGCCCAGTCAGAATACCTGCTATGCAGAGAAAATCATCGACGAGAGACCAGCCTGGGGATCAGCCCCCTGCTCAACGCCTTGAACAGGAACGACGCCTCCCTGATTCGTGTGGGCCCTGCTTCTCCGGGCACTCTAGCTCAGCAGCCTGCAGTCTCGATTTCATCCTGCCGGTGTCCAGTATTGGGTATCGTGAGTAAACATCAGGGTAACTCCCTGCAACAACAGCTAAATCTAAAAGTGTTGTCATCTGATTGTCTTGTTGCCTTTTCTTTCACAAACTGAGCCCTCTGGCTCTGGATTTCAAATAGTGTGTGTTGTGCATGTTGCTTTCTTCCAACACAGGGCCACAACCAGCTGCAACGTTCCTGGCTAGCCCACCGTTTTGCTAAGTGGGTACCCAGAGTGTGTGACTGTGTAGGGACTCTGAATTGCATACATAACTGTCTGATTAATATAGCTTTTAAGCAAATCAACCTGATTACTTCCCTCCCTTGTTCAAGTCCCCTGAATAAATCAGATTTAACTTTGTTTGCATTTAACCTGACTGTGGTTCCAGTTTGTGCCGAAAGTATTGTACTGTTGCTACTTGCTGTGCTTAACTTTGTTTTACAGGGGGCCCCCAGGGTCAAGCTAAAGGAACCAGCCCTGGTGGTAAGTGCAAACAGTGTGGGTAATTGCATGGTGAATAAGGGTCATTATGAAAGTAATTAATGTATATTGTTCAGGCCACTAGAAGGGAAAGAGGGGGGTTACAGTGTCCCGGAGGGCTGTGCACAGGTTAGTGTGACTAGTACCAACCCTGACCTCCAGGTGGAGGCACCTGTTTCATTATCCAGGCCCCTTAACCTGCTACTAGCCAAGCAGGCAGGGGCAGTAGCCCTTGGGATAGCGCCACCCAGGGGTTACATCAAGAAGGACATTGACCGGTTGGAAACAGTACAGAGAAAGGCAACAAAAATGATTCAAGGTCTGCAGTACATGTCCTACGAGGAAAGACTTAGGGAACTGAATATGTACTCCCTGGAGCAGAGAAGAGAGAGGGATCATGATTGAAACATTCAAGTACATAAAAGGCATTAACAAGGTACAGGCACAGGAACTTTTTCACTTCACTAAGAGCTCCAGGACCAGAAGACATGACCTCAGGCTGCAAGGAGGGAATTTCTCTACCAACACCAGGAAATTTTTCTTCACAGAAAGAGTGGTGGACACTTGGAACAGCCTGCCCCAAGAGGTTGTGGGGGTCAGCATTGTGGGGGATTCAAGAATGCATGGCATAGACACAAGGGAGTCCTGACTACAAAGGCTAACTAGAGTGTCAAAATAGGTCTAAAACAAATGTGCAGACTAGATGGACCTAGCGGTCTCCTTCTGCCATCAATTTCTGTGTTTCTATGTTTCATCTCTCTGCTCCATTGCCATCCCTATTACCCGCCTCCTCAACCTCTGCCTCTCCTCAGCTACTGTCCCTGCTGCTTGGAAACAGGCAACCATCATCCCCCTCTCTAAAGGTGAGGGGGATCCTTCATCTCTTGATAACTAAAATCCCATCCCACCCCGGCTAGGCTCCAGGGACACTGTTTGCTCAGCTTCCCACATTCCTTAACTCCTCCTCTTCACTCCTTTCTAGTCCATCTTCAGGAAGTCCTACTCCACATCCACCCCTCTCTCTCCTCCAGCTCACTGACTCCATCTTTCTGGTATGAACCTGGACCAAATTACATTCACTGTCTTTGTCAACTCGGCCAAAACTTTTCACACTGTTGCCCACTGCCTCCTCCTGACAAGCTTAAGGCAGTGGGGCTTTCTGCCTCCTGTCAGCTGATTCCACTTCTACCTTGAGGACAGGTCTTAAGCTGTCTATATTGGAGACATCTTCTCTCTCCCACTTCCTATCTGCTCAGGTGTGCCCTAAGGGTCTGTCCTTGGCCCTTTTCTCTAGTCCCTCTTCCTGAATGACCTCCTGGCTGCCTGTTCCTCTGTGTTCATCTATATGTATGCAGATGATATGGTGCTCTTTACCTCCGGCTCCTCTGCCCTGACCTCACTGCCCAACTTCAACTGGACTTTGAGGACATATAGCGCTGGTTCCAGGCCAACCAGCTGTCCTTCAATATCAAGAAAATGATCCTTGACCTTTGACTCCCTGCAAAGGATTGCCAGGCTCTCTCATCTCCCCTCCTTCCATACCCTTGAGGGGACTATGATTGAGGGTGTCTCCTCCTTTCAGTATCTTGGGGTCTGGCTTGACCACCATTTTGATTTCTTGGCACATGTGGATGCCATCTATCACAAGCTCTATCCCCAGCTTGGTGCGCTATTCAGGAGTAAAGCTAGTATCCCACTTCCTGCAGCCATGAGATCGTCTTGAAGATGATCCTCCCCAGCTTTGACTATGGTGACAGTATCTACAGTACCATTCCCATAAGTCCACCCTCACCCGACTGAACCCCCTCTTTCTCTCCTGCCATTTTGCCTGGGACTGTCTTCCTCACACTCATGACTGCTTTCTGTACTCTTCCTACTCCCTCCCCTCCTAGATGTCAGGCGCCTTCTTCACTGTGTCTCCTTCATATCCTAATACTGGCTTAGCTCCTTTTCCTTACCTTACCCCTCTCCTTCCACAACCTCCGACTGCCCTCTACTCCCTCCAAAATACTAATTCTGATTCCCTTTTCTCCCCCCCCTCCCCAGAAATCTACTGCTGGCCAAAGTGCTTTCTCATATTGCTCCCTACATTCTGTCCCTCTTTCCTCCTTTCCAGCTGCCCTGCCTCTTCCCCCTTTCCTTTAAGTCTACTCTTCAAGACTTCACAACTCACTCCTGCAACTGCTCCTGGCCTAAGGGGGTTTTTACAGCCATGCTGATGATACACAGAAGTACTTCTCTTGTGCGCCAGATAGAGGTACTGCACTCATGGGGCTGAGCGAGCGCCTTAAGGAGATTCAAGATTGGATGACTGCCAGCTGGCTTAGTCTACATTCCACAAAGATGGAGGAGCTACTGGTGGATCCAGGCCAGTGTGGGTAAGCAATAAGGGCTGTGGTTAACAGCACTCACTCTTATATGGGAGAGTGATCAGCGGGGTGCCGCAGGGCTCAGTACTGGGGCCGGTCCTCTTCAATGTCTTCATAAGTGACACTTCGGAAGAAGTGGAAGGGGAAGTATGCCTTTTTTTTTTTGATGTATTATTTCTTCCAGAGCTCCCAGCTTGCAAGTCTGCCTTCAGTTGTCTCCCAGCACAGCCCCGAAGGTTAGACCCCCTCCCTTGTGCACTCCACGACTTACGCTTTGTGGCAGGGTGGTGGGAGTGATTCAACCCACCCCAACGGATCCATGCCAGGGAGGTGCTTTCTGGGAGGTGGTGCTGCGGGGACCACTTCATTCTGCTGTAGCTGATTTTTCCGCTTTTCTCCCCTTGTGTGGAGGCGGAGCGTGCAATGACGCCTGTGGTGAGAGTGCGCATGCTTCTGCACACACTCACACCAAGCATCTGCCCCGTCTCCTCCCCTTCGGCTGTAGCATCAGCACGCTGCCCCCCAGCAGCCGCTAGGGGCCAATGGAGCGCCGACAGCTAATGTCCTCCCACCCCGGAGAAGGAGAGCAGTCCAACTGACGCTCAATCCTTCTCTTCCCCACCAACGCACGATGACCCGTGCTCGTTCCCGAACACGGGTTGCCGGTGTGGCTTGAGGTAAGGTGTCCAGTACCTCAGCCCTCAACGTCACCGGGCTGGCTATGGAAGTATGCCTTTTTGAAGATGACACCACAATCTATAATAGGGTTGACAATCAAGAGGAGGTGGAGAGAAAGAGTAGGGAATTTGGTAAACTTGAGGAGTGTTCAAGAGCTTGGTAGTTGGATTTTAATGTCAAAATGTGCAAAATCATGTATCTAGGGCATAGGAACTCAGGAACTGAGTATAAGATAGGAAGGGAAGGTGCTGACAATCAATAAGCAGGAAAGGGACCTGGGGATATCATATCCTATGACCTCAAAGTGGCATGGCAATGTGACAAAGCAGTGCAAGTGGGATGCTGAGATGCTTAAGGAATGGTATCTCCAGCAGAAGGAGGGAGGTAGTGTTGCCAATGTATCACTTACTGGTGGGATCCCACCTGCAGTACTGTGTCCTGCTCTGCAGGCTGCACCACAGAAAGGACATAGACAAAGAGGGTGGAGGCAGTCCAGGGGTGGGCAACTAGAATGGTGTAAGGGTTGCATCAAAAGCCCTAGAAGGAGAAACTGAAGGATCTCAACATGTACACCCTGGAAGAGAGGAGAGCGAAAGGGGACATGATAGAGACCTACATATTCCTCACTGGGGTGAACAGGGTGCAAGAATGGAGTCTCTGTCAAATGAGAAGGCACCAAGACCACAGGGCATGCAATGAAGCTGGGGTTGGGATTTAAGAGGGATGTGAGGAAGTGCTACTTTGCTGAAAGAGTGGTGGATGCCAGCAACAGATTTCCAGTGGAAGTGGTGGAGATAAAAACAGTAGGGGGCTTCAAGTGTGTGTGGGATAGACATAGAGGAATAATTGTTAATAGGCAGAGAAGAGGGAGGGTTGCTGAGATCAGTTAGGGTCTGCGGAGACAGACTAGGCAGAAATCATCTGGACAGACTGGATGAACTAAGCAGTCCTATTCTGCTGACAGATTCTGTGTTTCTATGTTTCTAATGAATGATGTCAGCATCACTTTACTATCTTTATTTTTTTTTGCTATAGAGCTTTTTATCCTCCGAGAGCCCTGACAGGTGGCTGTGGTCTCTCCTTTAGAAGAAACTCACTCTCTGGCTTCCGTGCATCCCTGTATTGCTGACCTGGTCAGTCCCCCGCAGATTGCCCCTTATGGCAGAGCCAGGAGGAAGGGCACCGGCACCCCCCCCCCGAGATCCAATCCAGATACACCGGGCTGACCCCCGCAGATGCAGGAGCTATCATGGAACCTGCCAGGCTCCATTTTCCACTTTTTCTCCTATCTCCCCATCAACGTGAGGACATTGGCACCTGTCTCCCAACCCACACTGCCCTCCAGCCACTGCCAGAGGGCAATCAATGAGTGGGATAACAGGTATCCCTCTCCCCGATACAGCAGAGCAGTCCTCCGGACACTCGATCCTCTCTTACCCCTGCTGACCCTCGCCGGCCCGGGCTCGTTCCCGAACCCGGGTCGCCAGCATAGCGCAAGGTGTGGTGTCCAGTGTCACAGTGCTGTAATTGAATTTTGGTTGGTTTTATTAACTTGTTTATTTTATTGTTGTTGTTTGTACAGTGCCCAGAGTCTATGGAAATGAGCACTTAATAAGTGATTTATCTTACCTATTTATGTAACTCTCAGCATCACTGGGCCGGCCCTTCTTTACCATCTTTAAAATTCCTTCTTGGAGCTATGGATAAAGGTTAGGAAAGTAGGTGTCATTGTGGACTCCAATCTGACTCTAGAACATTGGGTGTCAGCTGTGGTTTTCTCCACCTTTGAAACATTGCCCAGATCAAACCCTTTCTAGTACCCACCGATTTGGTGACCCTGGTGCATGCCTTCATCACATCTAGACTGGACTGCTGCAATGTTCTCTACCTAGGGCTCTCCACGAGGCTAGTGCATTACCTACAAACTGTGCAGAATGCAGCAGTCTGGCTGACTGCTGGGACTTCTCAATCTGAGCATATCACACCGGTGCTCCATGGGCTGAATTGACTGCCAGTTCGGTGGCGCATCAGCTTCAAGCTGCATTTGTTGACCCACAGAGCATTGCATGGATCGGGCATCTGAAAGACCTCCGGGTTCCATAAGCTCCCAACCATTTTCTCCCACTCTTCTGAGGTAGGTGTCCACTTTTATCCAGAGTGCATGGCTTAAACCTTCCAGGGATCATGTGCTCGGGATTGCTGCACAAGTACTTTGGAATGCACTGGCTCCAAAGGTTAGAGAATCCTCCCCAGTATATGTTTAAAAATGTCTGAAACATCTTTTCAACACCTGCTATAGGTCTGTGGATATCTTTTAATTATGCATTAATTAATGTTGCTCAGATTAATATTATATGAAACAGCCAGATACCACCAGATATAGCATTTCTTCTGAAAATGGAATAATTGGAAAAAGCAATATTTGATCCTAGTGAGAACCAAATAGTTCTATTGGATTGGAAATTCCTTATCCAATGAAACTATTCGGCAATCCAACCTGCAAAAAGTAAGGGGAAATTCAAGTTAAAAAAAGTTGTTAAACCTCCCTTTCACTTGTTGTTGAAAAGGTCTTGGCCCATAGTGTCACCCTTCCACTCCTGACAGTGGTCTCCTAAATATGGGTCGGTCACTCAGGACCCCTCCAGAACAGTCTATCCATTCATTCCACTCCCCTTTTGTTCTCTAAGGCCTTTCTGCCCAGAAGAATAAAAAGAAACGGAGAAGAGTGCGATTCCATCCAGACGCCAGACCAGAGATGACTGTGCTCCCTGGAAAAGATCTGTGGTGCAGCTGAGGAGGGGTGTTAACCTCCAGCATAGAATAAAGAGCAAAAAAACAGCACACTCCAAAAGGAAAATGCAGTTACATAAGAACTTACCGTAATAGTAGATCTTCGAGAGGAGCGCTTGCAGCAGGCTATTACCATAAGGAGTATGCCGCAAGGCACTAGGACCCCATGGAAACCTTCTAGCTAGCAGTCTTCAGCTGGGACCACCCCAACTCTGGCTCCGACCTGATGTCGGCCAGTGGTACATAAGGGGGCGGTCCCCAGCCCCACCTCAGTACGCCCATTGGAGACCCGTTGGTAAGGCCGGCAGATGGACCGGGTGGAAGAGTGTCATAAAAAAGATGCAGAGACTCACCGGGGGAAGGGGGAGGGAAATCAGCACCTGCTGCAAGAGCTCCTCTGGAAGATCTACTGTTACGATAAGTTCTTACGTAACTGTACCATCTTAATTTGAGTAGGAGCTCTTGTAGCAGGCTATTACCATAAGGACTGAGTCCCAAGCAGTCCCACAAAAAGGACTGAGATAGGTCTGGGAGGAGGCTGAAGTGCAACTGCCAGAAGAAGGCATCAGGACAGGAGGCCTTGAAGGACAGCCAGGTCAAAACTTGCCCTTCTCCTAGAGGCAATGTCCAAGCTGTAGTGCTTGATAAAGGTATGCACTGAGCTCCAGGTAGCCACTGCACAGATGTCCGCTATTGAGACATTATGCATAGAAGCAAAAGAAGCAGCCATTCTCCTGGTGGAATGACCCCGTACTGAGCCTGGAAGAGGTTTATTGAACTTTGTCATAGCAGAAGACAATGCAATTTACCAGCCACTTAGATAAGGTCTGTTTAGACATCGGAGCACCTTGACAACAAGGTGCGAAGGCCACAAACAACTGATATGTCTTACATTACAGAGCAGTACGGCTGAGATAGTACCGTAGCACCCTGTGAACATGCACGGTATGCAGGATCACTTCCCTTCGGTTCGAGTGGTTGGGGTAATACACTGGCTGGTTAATGTCCTGATTAAGTGTGAACTTGGACACTACCTTAGGTAAAAACATAGGGTTAGTACGTAAGGACACCCTGTCCTTATGGAAAACTAAATAAGGTTTCTTACGCATCAGGGCCTGAAGCTTGGAAACTCTCTGAGCAGAAGTAACAGCAACTAAAAATAACACTTTCCAAGAAAGAAGCTAGGCTCGCAGTCCATGGCAGGCTCAAACAGGGGAAGGGTAAGTTTTTCAAGCATAAAGAGGAGATCCCAGGGTGGTACGGGATCTCTGCTGGGAGGCTTAATGTGCAGTATGCCTCACAAGAAGGTGCAGGATATGTCTAGCTGGTGAGGGTTCCTCCATAGGTACGTGGTAAGCAGAAACCGCAGAAAGAAGTACCTTAATGGAGGAGTAGGTCAAGCCTTGGTTTGATAAAGAGAGGAGATACTCTAAGACAGAGTTCACTGGACAGCTAAGTGTGTCCAAGTGACAGGGTGAAGCCCACAGACAAAATCTTTTCCACTTCATGGCGTAAGTGGATCTAGTCGAGGGCTTTCTCACTGCGATGAGAATGTCCGCCACTTCCTAGGAGACCCCATACCTGGACTTAACTAACTCTGCAGGAGCCACACATGAAGATGCAGTGATCTGAGGTCCGATGGACCAGGGTGCCCTGATCCTGCGATAGCAAGTGCTAGCTCAGCGGTAGGTGTATTGGAGACTCCACTGCCAGCTTCTGAAATAGTGGGAACCAAATCTACCAGGGCCAATAGGGGGGAAGAGGATCATCTCTGCTCCCTCAGCCTGCAGCTTCAGGAGAACCCTCTGGAGAATGGTAAAGGGAGGGAAGGCATACAGACACCTCCCTGTCCAACAGAGGGATAAAGTGTCTGGCCAGAAAACACAAGGCCATGGGTCTAGCAAGCAGAAACTGGGCAGTTTGACGTTGAGTGCAGACTGAATGAAGCAGCTCCCACTCATGATCCTTGGATTGAGACCAGTTTAGGCTGTTGGCCAAGACGTTTTGGATGCCTGGAACATGAAAAGTGGTGAGGTCTAAGTGGTGTTCCATGGACCAATACCAGACCCTTATCGCCTCCCGGCAAAGGGGGTAGGAATGTGTGCCCCCTTACTTGTTGATGTAAAACACGATCAACATGTTGTCCATCTGGATGAGAAGAGGGCCTGGAGAAAGGTCCAACCGAAATGCATGCAAAGCATTCAGGACCGCTCGCATCTCTAGGACATTGAGTTAACTGGCGCGAGTGCGGTCTTCATAGACCTGTTGAAGGCCTTCAACACTGTTTGCCACCCACTCCTCCTGTCTACCCTTGCCCATCTCGGCTTCTCCAAGAGCATCATCACCTGGTTCACAATGTGCCTCTCCCTATACTCCCAGTGTGTCAAAATCAATGACATCATCTCTTGCTGCTGCCCAGTTCGCTCTGGCGTACTTTCTTTCCAGTCTCTATTTCAACAGCCTCCCCACCGTCTGTCCTGAGCAGGTCTTCCTTTACGCCAATGACGCAGTGCTCTTAGCCTCCCACCCTGACCCATTCACACTACAAGGCATCCTTCAAAAATCTTTCAGCCTGGTAGAATCGTGGTTCATTGACCACAGGCTTGTTCTCAAACATAAAATGATGAAGTCCATGTTCTTTGCTCAGAACCAGAGCAGGTCCTGTGACTCCCTGCTGCAAATTATGTCTACGGGTATCCACCCCATCAAACAGGTTCACAGTCTCAAATACCTTGGCATAACTTTTCACCCAGCAGTATCCTTCCATGATCACATCCACCTCCTTTGCTCCTCTGTTAACTTGCGTATTGGTTTGCTCTACCGCCATAGGAACTGCCTTCCCCTGATGCCCTTAGGCTCGCTATCACCTCCTCAGTCTTCTCTCTCATAGATTATGGGCTCCTTGTCTACAGTGCTACCACAAACACAGCCCTCCAAACAGTAAAAATCTCCCTCAAT
Organism: Neoceratodus forsteri; assembly: GCA_016271365.2. Classification (NCBI taxonomy): domain Eukaryota; kingdom Metazoa; phylum Chordata; order Ceratodontiformes; family Ceratodontidae; genus Neoceratodus; species Neoceratodus forsteri. The sequence goes on along the minus strand of CM028130.1, from coordinate 921,221,776 downwards.
GAAGTTTGCGATCTCCTCACAGGTTGTGATAAGCTCACCCACACTTGCACTCTTTACACTGTCTCTAACCTGCTCGATTTCGGAGAGCAGCTCCAGTACCAGTCATGCATCTTCGCCAAAAAATAATGGTTGGTCTGGTCCTGCCTGGACTCTCTGTGTTGGCTCAGCCTGCCCCCGCTGTACCCTACACCCAAAATTCCACTAAAGCGTTATTACACGTGCCCAGTCAGGACTGCCATGGCCCAGAAGTCCTTCGTCTATAGAGACCCAGCATGGATAAACTCCCTCTCTGCCTCCATCGCCAATGAGAACATAGAAACATAGACTTTGATGGCAGATAAGGACCGCTTGGCCCACCTAGTCTGTCCATTTTCCTACCTAACAGGTAAGCTGCAGATCCTAGTTAACCAACAGCATACTTCCTCCTACCCCCCACTAGGACCGCCTTATGTCTGTCCCATGCATTCTTGAATTCCCCCACTGTTCTTGACTCCACGACCTCCTCAGGGAGGCTGTTCCATGTATCTTCAACCCTCTCTGAAAAATACTCTCACATTACCTCTGAGCCATCCTCCTCTATCTTCAAATTGTGCCCCTTGTTCTTGCACATCTCTTTTCTGAAAGATGCTACCCTCTTGGACTTTGTTGATTCCTTTGAGGTACTTGAAAGTTTCTCATGTCCCTTTCTCTCTCTTCTTCCTCAAGGGTATACATATTAAGCTCTCTTTAGTCCTTCCTCATATGTCTTCTGGTGCAGACCTTGTCACCATTTTGGTTGCCCTCCTCTGGACAGCATCCACTCTGTCTATGTCTTCATGGAGATGGGGTCTCCAGAACTGCACACAGTAATTCAGATGGGGTCTCACCCAACTGTCTGTACAGAGGAATAACAATTCCTGTTTTCTACTATTGATGCCTCTCCTATGCATCCCAGTACTCCCCAGCCTTCTTTACTGCCTTCTCACATTGCTTGCTCACCTTTAGGTCATCTGATATAATTACCCCCAGGTCCCTTTCCATTTTACTGTTGTCAGTATCTCACCTCCATTGTGTACTTTCCTGGGTTTTTGTTTCCCAGGTGCATTACCTTGCACTTCTTTGCATTGAATCTGAGCTGCCATACATTTGACCATTCCTCCAACCTTGCCAAGTCCCTTCTCATCCTTTCCACTCCATCTTGTGAGCTCTTCAAATCCTCACTCCAGAGCCATCTCTGATCCACTCGCAACTGTAATTGCCCTTAGTCTCTGCCCACCTGACCATCCTGTTTTTTGTTGACATCAGTTCACCTTTGAAAATGGACTTTGTCCCGCCTCCCTTCACTCGGATCGCTGCTTGTTTAAAAATTGCACTATTGTGTCCTGCCTTTTATTTGCACTATCCTTGCAAAATTCTGTTTATTGGGAGGGCTTTAATCCCGAGGTTCAATGGGTGGAGCAACTATGTCACTCCCCCATCAGGCTTAGGTCACTCATCCTGGGCCTCCCTAGGATTCATTTTTCGTGCCCCGGAGGTGCCACTCCTCACTTCTCTCCTAATATCCTGCGCTACGTTCATGTCTTGGCTGTGCCTCAGGACGCCTGCTCGGCCCAATTCCCTGCCTTCTGTCTCCCAACTTGCTCCCTCCTGCTGCCGCTGGCCATGGCTCTCTCTCTCAAATCTCCTGTTTTTCCTGAATTTTGCAGTGCTCAGCCTCTGGCTCTCGTGTTCTACCCCGATGCCATGTTGCAGAGCGGCCATTTTGTGTTCCCTCCTTGCCCGTTTTCCTCTCTGGTAGGTCCCTTCCCCCTTCCCTCGTACCTTGTTTCACCTATTTCTGCTTTGTGCATCGGCTGCCTTTCTTCAGTTCTTGCTCATTCGGATCCACGCTAGCTTTCTGGACCCGTGCTCACATAGCACCATGGCTCATCCCTATGCTCGCACCTTTCGCTTTCTTGGCTCTCAGAGCTCCATTCAGCACCTGTGAAAAGGCTTTCTGGCTGTACTCATTCGGTACTGCTCGTACTTCCTGCCTTCCCCGCCTCTAGGAGCTTCGCTCCATTCCTTGTCACACTGGTGCTCCATTCTGGCCCTGGTTATGGGACCGTATCCTCCCTGTCTGCCTGACCTTTTAGTAATCAATGGTACAATAATGATTGCTTGATTCTGATTCATATACACTGGCTGGTACCTGCTGGAGCTTCAGTGGCACGCTATACTCCCCTTCATTCATTACCCTACAAACGGTGAGACGTTCATGACTGCCTTTCCTATCGTTTCTGCAATTTACACTGTATATGGATTTTAGTCAGTTCCTAGCTCTTCAGCACTCAGTTGTACTACCAACCTTCACAAATTGCCATAATTTTTAGCCTGCAGTCTGACCATCGGAGTTAGGACTATAACTGTTATATGGTGGAGTTGTTCACAACCAGCTTCGTGCACTGTTTCGCTGTGCATTTCCCTTGCTGTGATCTTCTTTTTCTCATGTTGACCTGACTCTCTGTCTAGTGGAGGGAGAACTGCCTTTGAAAAGGTCATTTACAGTACAACTACTTACTGACTGATTTTTACTGCAAACATGACTAAACTCCTAGCAGTGGAAATGTCGGGGGTCTCCTGCTGGTTGCCTGAGGGCACAGCAATCATCCACATATGACAGGCACACACATCAGACCCTTTAGCATTGCCCTGCTGTTTTCCACTGAACGGCTCAGAAGGTTGACTCATACTGTACTGTAGGGCATATTTTGCAGCAGCCTGTGTTCTCTCGATGGGCAGCATAGACACTGGTTGTTCCAACTGAATGACTATAAAATGGGACTTTCTGGAGTCATGTGCAACTTCTACCTTTGGAAACCGATGTTTGCTTTCTAGTAATGTAACTTTTTAATGTTTTTCTAAAGCACGATTTCTACCGTCTGCATCTGAAACCTGTCAGTGTTATCTTGGCTCTGGTGTTTCTTTCGGACTCCTTCTCTGATCAGAAGCACCGCATGGATTCTAACCTTAAGTCACTTCCACGTCTTCTGCTGTAAAAAAATAAAATAAATAAATAAATAAATAAATAAAGCCTCTCCTCGCCCTGGACGGTGGCACTCTACCTGGTGCTTCTACTCATTCCCCATATCCTTTCTCCCACACGTCCTCTGCTCTCGTCCATCATCCAATTCTTTTTTTCTTCCATCTGTGCCATTGCCTCCGCCCTCCACTCCTTTCTTTCTCTGACCTGTGCTTTCTTTTGGGGTTTTTCCTATCCTGCCATCACCTTCCCTATTCATATTCTCCTCTTACCGTAGTTCATCTGGTGTTCTGGTGCCCACGTCTAGTCTTCCATAGTTGCCATTACCAGGTAGCTTCCTCCTGCTACCTCACTTTCACTGTCCCAGCCTCCATGGCTTCACTCCATCATTGTATATAGTTCATTTCTTACCTCACCTTATCTGTTCTGGCCTCCAAGGCTTCCCGCCATCATCATCTTCTTAGCCTCTGAGTCTTCTTACTCACATCACTCAATCGAGCATACCTCTCATTGGGTCTTCTGATACCTCATCGAACCACTGCACTCCTGCGGTGCTCATCACCATCAGTCTTCATCTTCCTCAGTCTTTTCCTGGCAGGCTGACTCCGTATGGCCTGCAATCAATACTTCTTTTGGGCATACCTGTCGTGAATCATATGCCACCTCATCGAATTGTAGCCCTCCTGCCACATGTATCAAGTTCCTGACTCCGGTCGTCAATCACTCATCCTTACCTCATGGTTCATCTCTTTACATCACATATTTGAGCAGTTCCATCCTTGAATCCTATGCTACCTCATCGAACCACTGCTCTCCTGCCGTTATTCTCACCATCTGTCTTCTCACGCCCATCTGGATACATACCATCTGGTTCCAGGCGTGCCTTATTGGCCTCAGAGTCTCCTTTCTCACATCAATCAATCAAGCATACCTCTCATTAGGTCTTATGCTACCTCATCAACCTGCTGAGCTCCTGCAGCGATCATCATCGTCCATCTTCATCTTCCTCAGTCTTCTCATATTGGACTGCTCCACTCCTGTGGCGATCATCATCAGTCTTCATTTTCCTCAGTCTTCTCATGAGCACATCTGGAAACCCTTGCTCTTCTGATGTCTACATAGATCTACTCATTCCCATCGACCCCTCGAGCATACCCCTCTCGGGTTCGTGCTGCCTCATGTTCTTTCTTCGATCTATGCTTTGTTTTCGGGGTTTTTCCCTATCCTGTCATCATCTTCTCTACTTATATCCTTCTCTTTAATGACATACGTCCTTAAATCAAACATCGTCAGCCTGGAGGGAAAGTGACCTAGGCCTTGGATCCCCAGAGGTTTCTTCCTCAAAGGGGATTTTTCCTCTCCTCCATGCCAATGGTCATAATATTGGTTAGAGTTAGTGCTTTCTTAGGTTAATTAGTTAGATTCTGCTGTTGGATGGAGGTAGATGGTGGCCCCGGCTTTCCCTTCTCTTCTTAGGAAGTCCACCATTAATCATCTTCTCAAAATTCATTTCATTTCATCATCCTTGCCTCTTCGATGCTCGACACCCGATTGGGTATTCTTTTTGGGATTTTTCCTAAGCTACCTTTAGCTGACGCAATCATTCCCACAGCACCTGTAGGGGAGGAACCCTCCTCTAGGGTTCCTTGCATCGTACCCCTATAGGGTGGTATATCCCATGGATAGAAAGGTGGAAAGCCACCAAGTAAAGCAAGTCACACAAGCATCATCTTATCTCATCTAGTTGCATAAGCACAATTGAATGGGAGGGCTTTAAGTCCAAGGTTCAATGGGTGGAGCAACTACATCACTCCCCCATCAGGCTTATAAGGTCACTCATCCTGGGCCTCTCCAGGATTAATTTCTCATTGCCATCCATCCACCCCTCCTCCTCCAGCAGCTTATCTCTCTTACCCATGGGCTTCTTCCTAAGCTACCTTTAACTGACGCAATCATTCCTGCAGCACCTGTAAGAGGGGAACCCTCCTCTAGGGTTCCTTGCATTGTACCCCTACAGGGTGGTATATCCCATGGATAGAAAGGTGAAAAGCCACAAAGTAAATCAAGTCACACAAGCATAATCTTATCTCATCTAGTTGCGTAAGCACAAATTACGTATAGCATCATGTTGACTGTTTATTATTATTGTACCTGTGCCTGTTCTTGATAAGGAGCCTTTGTAAAAGAGTCACTGACTCAAAGAATTGTAATTCCAACACCATTAATAAATAAATAAATAAATTCATGTGGAGCATCTGCTTGTCTGGAGATCAGGTCCCCTGGGTTTGTCTGTTCTCCAGGTGAGCACCCCAACTGAGACTGGAAGTGTCTGTAGTCAGAATCCATCTTGGGGGGCTCCTGCCAGAAAGGGACCCCTCATTCCAGGTTGGAGGGGGTCTAGCCACCAGGATAGAGTCCTTCAGACTGGGTTGAAGATCCTGACATGCTGGTCTAGGTCGTCTGACCTCTGGTCCCATTGCACCCTGAGCGTCCATTGGGGAACCCTCATGTGAAGGCAGGCCAAGGGAACTGTAGGAATGGCTGCTGCCATGTTCCCCAGAAGTCTGAGGAAGGTCCTGGCTGGGACCTGGGGAGCCATGGATACTCTCTGGCTAAGCTCCTCAGGCAATCTCCCCTGTCTTCTGGGAGAAAGGCCATGCCTTGAGCCGTGTCCAGGACCACTCTGATGAACTGGAGTCACTGACTGGGCCATGGGGATGACTTTGGAAGGTTCAGGGTGATCCCCAACTCTCGGAAGAATGTAAAGGTGTCTTGCGAGCGTGAAGTAGTTGAGCTCTGGAAGGAGCTGCCAGGAACAAATAGTCCAGGTAAGAGAAGATGTAATGGCCCTGGCATCGTAAAGGCACAGCCACCACCGCTAGACACTTGGAGAAGACCCAAGGAATGGAGGAGAGTCCGAACGGTAAGGCTCAGAACTGGCAATGTCTCTCCAGGAAGTGGAACCTCAGAAACTTCTGATGGGGAGGAAAGACCCTTATGTGCAGGTAGGCATCCTGCATGTCCAGGGAGCACAGCCAGTACCCTTGGTGCAAGAGGAGAATGAGGCCTAGAAGAGTGACCATTCTGAACCGCTTGTACTCGATAAAGAGGTTTAGAGAGCTGAGGTCCAAAATGAGCCGAAGGTCTCTGGTCTTTTTTGGGACCAGGAAGAAGTGACAGTAATAGCCCTGCCCCTGTTGTTCCATGGGGGCTGGCTCTATTGCCCGCTTCTGCAGAAGGGCCTGGATCTTTCTTTCTATAAGGGCTATGTGAGAATGAGGATAATGGGAGGACTCTGGTGGCTAGTCCAGAGGAATCTGTAGGAACTCTAGAGTATGTCCTCTCCTGATCAGATCCAACACCCAGATGTCTGTAGGTAGAGGGAGAAGCAACCCTCTACTGCATTCCCCATGGCCTCCACCAGAGGAGGGGGGCAGGTAGCAAGTCATTGGGTGGATCCGTGAACAGGCAGAGAGGGCTGGGAGGGCTTGGGGTCTCTAGAGGTAGAGCTGCCAGGAGTTTGGGTTGTTGCCTTCCTCTTGAAGCCTCTTCTCTGCTGGAACTGGTTGAGAGAATTTTGCCCAGAAGGCTTCCGAAAGGGCCACTTCCAAAAAGGCTTCTGGTCCCCATTGTACATTTTGTGGACAGACCAGATGGATTTCTGGACTCCTGGAAAAGGGAGATCAGTTTCTCTGTCTCCTCACCAAAAAGTATGGAACCCTGGAAGGGAAGGTCCAGGATACTGGACTGCAGATCCTGGGAGAATCCAGAGACTCTAAGCCAGGCACCTAAGGCACATGTTGGATGCTGCTGCCCTAGAAGCTGTATCTGCAGTATTGTATGAGGCCCTCAGGACATGAGTACCTACATCCGATCCTGACTTGAGGATATCCAGGAGCTTGGTCTTCTGAGCAGAGTCTGGCAAGGCCTGAGCAACCTCTAGTCCTTTCTCCCACATTGCATTCTGGCACTGAACCATGTGTGTGTGAAAGTTTAAAGATCTGATAGAGCAGATGGAGGCAGAATATATATTTTTTGCCCACCTAGTCTAGAAATCTGGACTTTGTGTCGAGGGGCTATAAGCTGAGGTATTTCGGCTTCTTCAACTTATTGTGAGCAGCCGTGATAACCATCGAGTCCACCTGAGGGTGTACAGTCCACCAGGAAAGGCTCACCCCTCGATGCCTGGTACAACCTGTCCGACTTCTTAGAGACTGCTGGAGTGGTAGAGGAATGGTTCCAAGTAATCCTGGTGAGGTCCTGGAATGTATCCACTAAAGGAGGAATGACCAAGGGCTTTGGCTCCTTCTGCCTCAGGTACTTGGCCAACCTCCAGTGCTCTGGACCCAGATCATCCGTCTCACATCCATTGGAGGTCTGGATATGCCTCATGATATCCATAAAGGTAGGATTGTCAGGAGGTGATCTAGGGGTGTCCTTCTTCTCTGGTGAGGCATGTCTATCCCTAAAAGGAGATTGGGCAGAACCCGAGGCATTAGATTCCGAACATACGAAATTTGCCAGCAGATAAAGGCCTAGAGGTCTATCAAGTCTACTCGAATGTGCAGCTAGCACCCCTTATTCTACAGCTGCCCTCCCTTCCACCCTTCCCCTCCATTGACCCTCCCCCTTGTCCTGTCCCATCCCCTTTTGAAGCAGTCCACTGTTCTACTGGATACCACTTCTGAAGGTAATGCATTCCACCCAGCTACCACCTCTCTGTAAAAAAGTGTCTCCTCATCTCCCTCCTGAACTTTCTTCCCTCCAGTCTCGTATCATGGCCCCTGGTGTCCCTCCCCTCCCTTACTTTGAACAGCCCCTCTGTACCTGTCTTGTTTATTCCTTTCATGTACTTAAAGGTTTCAATCATGTCCCCCCGTCCCTCCTCTCCTCCAGCGAGCACATGTTCAATTCCCTCAGTCTCCTCTCATATGATAAGTCCCCCAGCCCCTTGATCATCTTTGTCGCCCTGTGCTGCACCCCCTCCAGTAACTTAATGTCCTTCTTCAGATACGGGTGCCAGTACTGCATGCAGTACTCCAGGTGCGGTCTAACTAATGACCTACACAGTGGCAGAATCACCTCCTCCCTCCTCAAGGATATACCCCTTGCAATGCAACCCAGCATTTTGTTGGCCTTGGCAGCTGCCATCCTACATTGTGCCAAGTTGTTCATTGACCCTGTAATGAGCACCCACAGATCCTTCTCCTCCTCTGTCTGAGGCTAGCTGCACTCCGCCCAGCTGGTAACTCCTCCTTGGGTTCTTCACCCCAAAATGCAGCACCTTGCGCTTTTTGGCAAAAACCCCAGTTGCCAGGTGTCTGACCAGGTTTCAAGCTTTGCCAGATCATCCTGCAACCCCTGCCATCTCCCTAGGTTGTCCATCACTGCTACCATCTTGGTATCATCAGCAAACATACTGGTCTTGCTCTTGATGTCCAATAATGTGTCTGCAATGAATATCCCAAACAACACTGGTCCCAAAACCGAGCCCTATGGAACACCACTCGTCACTACCCTTGGGTGTGAGAACTCCCCAACCACCACTACCCTCTGTTGCCTTCCCTGAAGCCAGTTTCCTACCCATCTCATCAGCTTTGCACTCGCCCCGGTGCCTACTAACTTACTTCCCAGCCTCCCGTGCGGCACCGAGTTGAATGCCTTATTGAAGTCCAAATACCGGACATCTACTGCACGGCCCCTGTCCAGTTGCCTAGTTACCCAGTCATAGAACTCCACCAGGTTGGTTTGGCAGGATCTGCCACATATGAAGCCATGCTGTCTTTTGTCCTGTAGTCCTCTGGCCTCTAGGAGGACCACCAGCCTCTCCTTCAGGATAGTCTCCATCCGCTTACCCACGATGGATGCGAGGCTTACAGGTCTGTAGTTCCCTGGTTCATCCTTGGGGCCACTCTTGTGGAGGGGCACCACATGAGCCATCCTCCAGTCCTGAGGTACACACCCTGAGTGTAGGGATGCATTAAATAGGTCTGCCAAAGGTCCCGCAAGGACCTCTGCCAGCTCCTTCAGTACCCTGGGGTGGATGCCATCTGGGTCTGGTGCCTTGTCCACCCTCAGTGCCTTCAAACCCTCCTGAACTCTGTCCTCCATGATTTCCCCATCTGTCACCCCCTCTCCCCCGTTTCTGCTGTTCCTTCCCCCTTGGGTATCACCCCCCTCTTCTCCTTAGTAAATACCTAGCAGAAGTAATCATTTGGCACTTCTGCCTTATCACACCCTGCTTCCACCCAACCCCCCTCCTTCCTAATCCTTACTATGTGGTCCTTAACAGCTCCTTTTCTCCCTGATGTACCTAAAGAAGTCCTTCTCCCCCTTCTTAATGCCTTGTGCCAGCCTGAGCTCTGTAGATGCCTTGACTCCCCTTATTGCCCGTGTCACCTCCTTCAATTCCATCAGATACTCCTCCCTGTCCTTCCCCCTCCCTGTTTTCTTGTACCTCCTAAAGGCAGCTCTTTTCCTCCTTACCTTTTCATACCCTCCTTGCTCAACAAGCTTGGTTTCTTAACCCTAGCCTTCTTGCTCTGGGCCTTGCAGCAGGTTTTGGTTGCCTCCACTATCCCCAGCTTTATGAGTTCCCACCTCTGGTTAGTGCCCATACTAGGTTGAATTCTGGCCAGGTACCCTTTTATCACTTCCCCCATCCTCCCAAAGTCAGCCCTCCTGAAGTCCAGCACTCTTGTGCCAGATTCCACTCTTCCTTGCCCATGTCCAATGTGAGCCATACTGAGTGGTGGTCACTCCTGACAGTGGTTCTTCCACTGTAAGTTCTCTCTAAACTCCCCATTTGCCAGCACAAGGTCAAGGTATTCCCTAACCTGGTTGGTTCACTGACCATTTGTAGCAGGAAGCTGTCCTGAAGGCATCCAGCAGTACCTGCTCCCTTCTATTCCTGGTTGCTGGGTACTCCAGTCCACTCCTGGCATGCTGAAGTCCCCCACAATCACCACACTACCCTTCTCGCAGGTCCTCCTGATCTGTCCCGCTAGTTCCCTGTCTAACTCCTCCGTCTGAGAGGGCGGCCTGTACACCACTCCCATTCTGAGAATCCTATTCTTGGAATCCTGGATTTGCATCCAAAGTGACTCTGTACTACCCTCCTCCCCTTCCTCCCTTACACACTTCAGTCCTTCCTTCACATATAGTGCCACCCCCCCTTTCCCAATCACCCTGTCCCTACGAAATAACCTGTACCCTGGTACAGACAGGTCCCAGTCATAGCATTAGGTGGCCCATGTTTCTGTGATGGCTGCAATGTCCACCTCTCCCTCTGCCATGAGCACCTGTAACTCTGCAGTTTTTCTCCCAAGGCTAATAGCATTAAAGGTAACCACCTTCCACCCTTCCCCCCCCCATCCTGCCCTCCTTTACTAGCATCACCAGTAGTACTTACCATTTGTCCTTTGTCACTATTAGTGGGGTAAGCTCATATGGTTTTCCAACCTGTGGTCTCTGCATGTCTCTTGCCCACTTGCCATCCCCCGCTCCTAGTTTAAATTCCCAACTTCCTCTATGTACTCCTCCATCCTCTGTTTCAACACTTTCTTTCCCTCCTCACTCAAGTGTAGTCTGTCCTTGGCATAGAGACTACTGTCCTCCCAGGTCCCTCCCACCCCCCCAACAGCCCATACCCTTTAGCATGACACCAGGTTCTCAGCCATCGTTAAATTCTCTATTCTCAGTTTTCTTGCTGTGCTTGCCTTGGGCACTGGAAATAGCTCTGAAAAAGTTACTGATCTTCCTGCCCCCTCACATAATTGTCCTAGTTCCTCAAACCTCCTCTGGACTATATCTACTGTCTTGTCAGCCAGGTCATTCGTCCCAAGATGTACAGTATAATTAAATGAGGCTTGTCCCTACCCCTTCTAGCATATTTCAGAACAGATTGTCCCGCCCTTTCCGCTGTCATTCCTGGCATGGCCTCCACCCAAATGCGACTATGCCTCTCTCCCTTGCTACCCCTCCTGACTCCTCTTAGTATTGAGTCCCCCAGCACTAAGATTCCATCCCTCTTACTCCCTGCTTGCTTCCATTCATCTCCATCTCTCATTCCTGGCTTCTCTTCTTCTTCCTCCTGCACATTATTTCCCTTTGCCCCTGTTGTAATTCTCCCAACAGAACTGCCCCCCGCTCTGGTTTGGTCCAGGCATTTATCAATTACTCCTCCAATTGCATCACCTCCTTCCCCTTCTTCCCCTCTAGCAGTGCAAAACTATTTTCTGAAGACCTTTCACAAATGCCCTCTTCATAGTAACCAGTTCCGTCCTTTCCACTCCATGACTGTTGCCACTTCTTCTCTTCCCCTCACATGTCCCTGTCTCCTCCTTCCATTTGTCTTTTGTCTCCTGACCTGGTTTCCCCGGCAATCATTCTTCCTGGTCTGGGTCCCTTTGTCTCCGCTGCCCTTCTTCTGACCCTCTCCTCACCATTGTTGGCTCAAATTGCCCTCCTCATCTCCCCTCCTCCCTCCCTCCAGTATTGGGCTAAACCCACCTCCAGTCTGCCTTGTCTGTCTTAGTTTCTCCTGCAGACCCTCAATCTCCTTTCTAAGTTTCTCTGTGTGGTTGCACACTAAACATCCCCCCACCCTCCAGGCAATTTTTTAAAAGATTGGTGCACCACAGTTGTTGCAGCCTACCACCCTACCCATTGCTCTCATTGCCCACAAGCAACCCCCCACCTTTCCAGATGAAGTATACCAAACACTCCCCCAAGTCTCCCCTCTCCCCTCTATCAGTGCAAAACATTCTTCTCCTT